>JASCZI010031082.1:697-19737 GCA_036250425.1 Stylosanthes scabra
ATAGCTTTTTGTTTTCTCTTTCATTCATGTCACCAAAAAAAAAATAATCAAATCTAATGGTAAAATCTACACCCACACATCAACCTAATGGTCTATTATTTTTTTCTTCATACTCTTCATATTTTTCGCTTCACCAAAAAATTATCCTTCTTTTATATTTTAATAAATAGATAGATATATATATCTAATGAGAATAAGATTTTTATTTGAAAATTTGAGAATCTATTAATAATTATTAAATTAGTTTAATAAACTATTTTACAACATAATGTGACCAGTATTGAAAAAATATGGTATAGTTTTTTCCTTCTTCTCTCCACCCTTTTATTTTTCTTCTTCCCTTAGTGTTATTATTTTTTTGGACACATCCATCCAACTTTACTTTAGAGTGTCGTGTGCTTCAACGAATGTTTTGTAAAAGCTGGAGAACATGATAGTAACTCCATTATCAATGCAACCAGTGAGTCCTACCCACACAAACATGGATTCAACAAATTAAAGTATACTAAAGATTACACTAAACAATAATAAAAATTTTGGAATCAAATTAAACTACTAATTTATATCTATATCTATCTATCTGTATATATAATAGGGGTGTCCATGGCCGGGTTGGCCCAAAACTCGGCTCGAATCCAATGAAATTCGGATCATTTTTTTGTCCAAACAGTTCGAGTTAGGGCTGAAATCAATAAAACCAACTCAATAATAATACGAAACTGGAAAGGGCCTAGGTTCGGGTCACTCGTCCCCAACTTGATGATATATAAATAATTAAAATTTTTAAATAATAATATAATAGGGCTAGTATGAAGTGAACTATTTAATGCTATAACCTTAAAAATTTAGGCTCAATTTTAATACGAGACTCATTGCCCACATTTATGTAATTCAACAATTACATGATTTCTGTGTACAACAAGGAGCAATCTTTTTTTTTGGTTAACCAATGGGGCCGTAGCCCAAAAAACAAGAGAAAAACTAAGACGAGGGGGGATTAGTCCCTACAGAATCCATCTCAATCATATATTCAAATCCCCTGGAGTGTCTAGAAAATGAAAACCAAATTATTGTTTTAAGCTCTCTTTAGCTAACCAATCAGCACATGAATTTCCTTCTTTGAGCGTGTGTTGGAAAGATAGCTCACACGACCATCTCTTTAGATCTTCTATGTCCCTGATAATGGCATTGATATTCTGACTGTGGTAGTTTATGCTAATTTCTTCAAAGACTTCCATGGCATCTACCTTTACAATAACTCTTCTCATTCCTAAATCCCAAGCTATCTTCATTCCATGGTAAACACCCCATAATTCTTCATGGGGGCTTGGCAATCTCTAATTTTAGTCATAAAGCCTGCTATCCATAAGCTTTCACTCGTTCACAAGAGGCCTCCACATCCTACCACTTGAGCAACATTTCTTATAGATGCATCCGTATTTAACTTGACCCATCCTTGGGGGGAGGATTCCATCTGGTGTTCCTTCTTCTATCCCTCTGCATCATCTGGTGTTGTCTCTGCTTCTTCCATACTTCCTTATAGTGATCAATTTGTGTCTTTATGTAGATGGAAGCCGGTTTTGGTCTATTGAAAGGGGGGGGGGGTCTCTCTTTATTTCGCCAATTCCACACATTACAGCACATAACCATGAACAGATCCTGCCAATCATAGTTAGGATCCTTTCCTAAGTTATTCTCCATATTGATCTCTATCCAATCTTCTCTGTTAGAACCAAAGAATAAGGCTAAGGCAGCCGGCTGAATCATACTTTTCCACAGATGGGCTGAGAAGGGGCAATCTCTTATGGCATGGAGAATAGTTTCTTTATTTCTGTGGCAATTGTGGCAATTTGGGTTGGAACCCGTCATTCTCGCTTACCTTGAAGCTAAAAGAATTCTTCCATGGACCAATCTCCACATGAAAATTCTTATCTTTTCTGATCCTTGCCATTTCCAAATCTTGTTCCAAACAGGCCTTTCCTCCTTCCAGGAGTCTCTAGTTAGCAACTTGTAAGCTGAGACCACAGTGTAGGTTCCCTTCACTGTATGATTCTAGTGGATTGTGCATTCTGGTTGCTGCTTGGGTGGGGGGTTGCTCTTATTTTGTTGACCACACTTGGAGGTAGCACTTCATCAAGCTTTTCAAAGTTCCAACCTCCTTGACGAGTAGCATACTCCACAACTTTCTTTTGTCTTTCCTCTTGGTTCAACTCTGATAATGTGAAGTTGCATAGAGGCTCATCCAGTGCCCACTTATCCAGCCAAAAGTGGGTGTTCTCTCCATCTCCGATTGAGTACTTGCAGTTTTCTATCAAGGCAGGCCATAACTTAGTCAATTCTTTCCACATGGGGGAATCTGAGACTTTGGATTTGATACTGCCTTCTTCCCTTCCTTGAATATACTTATGTTTAAACACCTCTGACCATAGAGCATCAGGTTCAGTCATCAACCTCCAGATTACCTTCAAGAGGAATGCGTCATTAACCCTTTGAAGACATCTCAAGCCAACTCCACTATGATATTTTGGTAAGCAGAGGTTACTACAGCTCACATGGTGTAGTCTCTTTTGATTCATGTTATCCCCCCAAATGAAAGCCCTCTGTATTTTTTCAAGCTGATTAGTAACTCCAATAGGAATCCTTGCATGTTGCATTTCGTAATTTGCAATAGGATTAAGAACAGCTTTAGCAAGAGTGATCCTCCTTGCAAGCGAAAGGCAGTTGCTTTCCAACCTTTTAGCTTGCTTTGCACTCTTTCAATAACATTCTTGAACTTATCCATTCCTTTTTGGTGATTGGTTATTAAGGCCCCTAGATATTTGTCCATGTGAGGTTGTTCCTGAATCTGGCACTTGTCTGTGATGGCTTTCCTAGTGTCTCCTTTAACATTGTTTGAGAAAACTATAGATGTCTTGGCAGCACTGATTTTGAGTCCCGAAGCCTCACAAAATCTATTCAGATAGTCCATAACTCTATTTATCTGCTTCCCACTGGCTTCGGCAAAAACCAACAAGTCATCAGCAAAGAGGAGGTGGGATATAAGAAGCCCTCCTCTAGCAGCTTTGATGGGCTTCCACTCCTGATAGACCCATATTTGATGCTAGATTATGTGCTATAAATGAGGGATTTATTGACCAAAATCACATAATTGCTTGTGAATAATCATGATTTCAAACCTTTGCTTGTATATACTCATATGGATAAATACATGCTAACTTAGCCTTAAAAGTGATAGAAATTTATGAAATCTCATCCCACTTGGTGCATTGATGTGTTTGCTAGTGTATTTCAGGCCTTTAGAGATTGAGAAAGGCATAGGAAAGGCTAAGGAGGGCATTTAAAGCAAAGGATTCACAAAGTGGAAGCCAAGAAGTGAGGAATAGGGCACCGTGCGGTCGCACGGTCGCCTCGTGCGACCTCACGTGTTCCTGGGAGTGTTTCGGGATGAAGTCTGCCTAGACCTGCGTAACCGCACGGTCCCCTCGTACGACCGCACGGGTAAAAAGTCAAAGCTGCATATTTTGTTGACCGTGCGATCGCACGGTACCGTCTGTCAGAATCAAAATTAAGGCTAAAAATGGAATTTCAAGTTTTCGGGCCAGAGCCAAGCCCCTTAGAAGGCCCAATTCGACCTATATGAAGGAGGAGCAGCTGAAACACAAGACAACAATTCTCGTTAGGATCATTTTAGAATTTATAATAGTTTTAAGAGGTTTTTGGGAGAGTTTTCCATCTCTCTCATTTTCTCTCTTCTAGTTCATACTTGTTCTTCAATTCTCCACTAATTTTCAGCCCTCACTAGCCAAACTCTTAGTTAATTTCAGTGTTTGAATGTTTGTTAATTGATACTCTTGTTTGATTAATGCAATCCTTATTTGTTTCTCTCATCTATTTCTCTAATTCTCAATTTTAGCTTTTATGTTCTTGAGTTCTTTAATTTACCTTGCTCGAAATTATTGTTATGCATGTTCTATTGATGATTTATGGTTCAATTTGGCTTGTTTGATGTTCATATTGTTGATCTAGATTATTGATTATCTTAGATTATCAATTTCTCTTGTTATTTACCATGTCTTTTTACTATGTGATGGGAACCTCGCAATCGCTCTCGCAACTGATTCAAAATTCCTTGATTTTAAAACAGAATTTCATTGTAGAGGAATTCAAACCAGCTTTAAGAATGTCGTCCATGTTATCAACAAGAAAGGTGTCACAGAGTTTGCAACCAGTTTAAAATATCGAGACTCGGGTCGTTTTCCCTAGGAATTGAAATATTGTAGGTCGCAATTGGTTGTGAAAATGGGGGTTGCAATGGTTGAGAGTTAAGAGCAAAAACGAGAAAGAGATAGATAGAACTGATGATAATAAAGAGTGTCTGGTCTTGAGTTGAAGTATAACGTGTCCCCATGATCACCACTAATCCCAATTATGAATGGTTGTCACGTAAAGCACAAAGCCCACTCTGTCAAACGGTCGAATGGGTGGAATTAACCCTGTTCCGAAGTTCCTAGACTACTTGACTAATGCGAAGGACCAAGGTCTTTGGAACGCGAATAACCCATCAGGTTCACCTCGTTAAGGTCCACTCATCACTAGCAAAAGCCTAGCGTTAACAGAACAATTTTAACCTTGGCCTTAACCCATTCTTATCCTTAGGGATTAGTGGCTAAAATCATCCACACTTTAACCCATGACCAAGGCACAAGAACACTACTCCATATTTGTAAGAAACAAAACATCAAACACTTTGTGAGCATATTAAAGAGACATGGTAAACAACAATGGAAATGAGCAAGTAAAGATGATCAATAGAATAAATCAACAAGAGAGTCAATAATTATCACTAATGAAGCAAGTAAATAGCAATAGATCATAACAAGAAATAAATTCCAGCAAGATATGAGCAAGATAACAAGAACATAAAAGCAAGAGTTGGTAAAGAGATGAAGAAATGGAAAGAACAAGTAGAGATTATATTAATCAAGCAAGAGTAACAATTAACAAGTAATTAAACACTAAAATTAACTAAAAGTTTGGCTGGTGATGGTTGAAAATGGAAGAAGAAAATGAAGAACCTAAGAGAGAAAATGGGAGGTATGAAGAACACTCCCAAAAACTCTCTAAACTATCTAAAAACTACAATTGATCCTAATTGTGAAAGTGTGCCTTGTGATTCAGCTGTTCTCCCCCCTATATAGGTCGAACTGGGCTTCAAAGAGGCTTGGCGTTGGCCCGAAAATGTGAAATTCCAATTCTGGCGTTCATGTAATGAGTTGCAGCGACGTAACTCTTCGAAGGCTTCAGGGAAGGGAGTTGCCAAAACTGCTCTCTGTTTCTCAAGTGTTGCGTGAGCAGCTAAGGAAGTTGCGTGCGCAACTTCCAGAATCCAGAATCCTCCCTTTTTTTCTCCTCTTCATGAATCCTTTGCTTCCAATGCCTTCCTTAGCCTTTCCCATGCATTTCTCAATCTCTAAAGCCCTGAAATACACTAGCAAACATATCAAGGCACCAAATGGGATGAAATTGTATAAATTCTACTTAATTCAAGGCTAATTTAGCATGTATTTCCCAATTAGAACAAATATAGCAAAGGTTCACAAACATGGTTATTCACAAGCAATAATGCGGGTTTAGATCGATAAACCCATCAAATGTAACACATATTTTATCATGAAATATGGGTTCATCAAACTACCCCAGACTTAGAAATTAGCATGTCCTCATGCTCAAGTGAATAAAACCAAGAGGTGAATGAAATTTCTTAATCTTTTCAAAATAGATTCGAAAATCATAGAGGGGAGAGCTGCACAAAGATTAATCTTATGGATGACATCACATTCAAAGAGAGATTAAATAATCATGCGCAAGAGTATGGGAAAAAGTATTACAGCAAATACTACCTCGAAAAACAATTAAGTTCAAAGAATTAAACTTGTCTTACACCACAAGGGATGTTCTTAATCATAGAAGTGAGCTTAAGAACCCTTACCAGATGTATATACACTCTATTCACTCAAGTGTCTAGGGTTGAAAGCTCTCAATTCCTTTCTAATCTTGTTTTCACAAATTAATCTTCATCTAACCAATCAACATCAAATGTATATATGTGTGCATCATCAAGAGGGCTTTTCAGGGTTGTAATGGGGCCAAGGTAAAGGTAGGAATTCATATTTGGCTAAGTGAGCTTGAAAACTCAAATCTTTGATTAACAAAGGATGCACCTAGCTCTCTCTTTTCTTCACTCCAACCCAAAACCATTAAGACTCACAACCAATTTAAAGATACATGTTATGCATTCTTCCTACAATGAATGATTATGGCATAAGCACTTGCTTATTCGGTAGCTTTTGTTTTGCTACTTTAAAGTGACATAAGACTTTTCTTTCTTTTCTTTCTATTTATTTTCTTTTCATTTTCTTTCTTTTCTTTTTCAATCATATTTTCTTGTCACTTACTCTTTTCTTAATAGCTTGTGCAAGTGCATATGCTTATGACATATATATTTTTATGCACAATTCTCAATTCTCACCATTGCAACCCCAATATTTCCACAACCAAATGCGAACACCAATTTTCAATTCCTAGGGAGAACACCAATTTTCTAAATCTGTACGAAACTCCCATAGTTGGTTCGGAACTATCTGCAACGAATTCCTATTTTGAAATTTAAGTGATTCTGAACCGGCCTTAGGAGACGCGTCAACTCCCCATTCTGCACTTGCTCTTCTATCAGTTGGGATAGTTTGTCCATTGCACTGACAAATAAATAAGGAGAGATTGGATCTCCTTGTCTAATACCCCTTTGTGGTTGGAAAACTTCATTCTTGCCACAATTCCACAAGATACTGAAAGACACAGACCTGACACAATTCATTATAAGATTGGTGGTTTCATCTTCTAGCTCAAACTCAATGAGACAACGTTGGAGGTATTCCCACTTGAGTCTGTCATAAGCCTTTTCGAAACCTATCTTAATCGCCATAAACCCCTGCTTTCCCCTCATTCTCTTCATAGAGTGCATGACTTCCTTCGCAATTAGGATGTTATCCTGTATCTTCCTTCCAGGGACAAAACTGGATTGAAAAGATGCTATTCTATCTATCAAGTAAGGCTTTAATTTCTCAAAAATCAGCTTCGAAATGCATTTGTAGCTTACATTGCATAGAGATATATAGGGCGAAACTGGGTGATAGACTCAGGCAGTTTCACCTTTGGGATCAAAATAATAAAAGTATCATTCAGCCTCTCAATGTGGCTTGGATCTGTCCAACAAGTCTGCACCAAATTGCAAACACTATCACCAACAACCTTTCAATTTTCCTTGAAGAAAATTGAAGCAAAACCATCTGGTCCTGGGGCCTTGAGGGATCCTATGCTGAACAAAGCTCTTCTTAATTCTTTTTTGCTATGAGTGGTTGATAAGTTGTACACTCTCTGTCTCATTGGTGGATAGCTCATACTACACTGCAGAATATGAGATCCCTGTTGCTCATCCTTGTATAGATCTTTGAAAAAAATAACCACATGCTCCTTTGGTTGATCTCTATCCTCTTTCCAATTTCCCCCAAGATTCTTGAGTTTAGTAATCTTGTTCCACTTTCTTCTAACAATGGTTTTAGCATGGAAGTATTTAGTGTTCCTGTTCCCCTCTATGTACCATTGTTTTCTAGATTTTTGCCTCCACATTGTTTCCTCTTTGTCAAGTATGCTTTCCAATTCCTTATTTAACTCTTTCTCCAGCTCCTCTAAAAAATTGTTTCTGCCATAAGATGGCCCCTTTTGGATCCCCCCAATTCACGACATAAGCATCCTCTTTTGCTTTCCAATATGGCCAAACACTTCCTTGTTCCAAGTTCCCAACCTGTCAGCAAAGTTCTTCAAACAGAAATTCTGGTGATAAGAGTAGTTCCAATTGTTCTCAACAAAATCACTAAATTCAGGGTGGGAATTCCACATCACCTCGTATATGAAAGGCTTATTTAGAACTCTAGCCTCTTTTGGTCTCATGGATATTAGGAGAGGATGGTGATCATATTGCACTCTAGCAAGGACATCCCTTCTTGCTTCAGGAAATGTGATTCTCCACTCAGAATTAACTAAGGCTCAATCCAGTCTCTTGAAGACTCTGTCCAAATTGTCCCATTTCGATCCTCTCCAAGTAAATCTGCTACCCATAGCTCCCATATCTATAAGAGAGCATTCATTAATCCAAGCTTTAAACCTTCTGCAAGCCATAGTATCAACTCTTGCACCACCCTTCTTTTCATTTGGGTCAGCAATTTCATTGAAGTCACCCACCATTAGTCATTCATCATTAAGGCCATTCCCCAAGTTCCTGAGCTCCTGCCATATTTCTCTCCTTCTGTTCTCATGGGGGCTAGGATATACTGCCATAAGTTGTCAAGCTTTGTTGGCATTGCTGCAAATTTTCAAATTTACATATTGGGGTTTTGGTATCAGTACATCTATCAGGATATTAGGATCCTTCCAGAGTACCCATATTCCCCCACTAAACCCCACCGCTTCCACCACATGATGAAACTGAAAGCCAAGATTATGTATCACTCTTTGAGCAGAGGCCCCACTACATTTCATCTCCATCAGAATAACCAAATCAGGCTTATTCACATTAACAATTTCTTTGAAGGCACTACCAAAAGCATCACTGGCCGCCCCCCGAAGTTCCAAGATCGGATAATCATAATACCAATAATTTTGAACAAAGAGGAACCCAACAGGATCCAAATTGAGGTAACAAGGAAACTTACTGATGCACACCTCCATGAAGGGACACTTTAGCAGCATTCTCCATCTCTCTTTCATCGCTCTCCACAAGCATTGCTTCGCTTTGATGGGCATTCGCCTCCCTCAGTTGAATCTCTTCATACTGCATCATGGCTTCCACCATTATCCCTGTGTTAATTGAATGTGGGTCAGGGGGATCTAGCTCACGCTCCTCTCTGTCCTCCATCGGAACCATTTGCATGGATATTTCTGGTACAACTTCTTCCTCCAAGGTCATGTTATTGTCTTGGTTATGGTGGTTCTCTACGGTTTCTTGGTTTAGGTCAGTGTTTGGATGGGTCATAGTTTGATCAAGGTTAGAGTTCTGTGTGGATGGGCTAACTGTGATTACATTGGTGGGTTCCTTGGGTATATGGGCTGATCTTGATTCTGAGGGTATTATCTTGGATGGGGTAGGGTTATGGTCAGCTTGGGTCAAAGCTTTAGGGCTAGATGGTTTTTCTTTGGAAGTTTCACTGGTTTGGGCTTTTTGTGGTTTCTTTGGTGTATTGGGTTTCTTTGTTGGGTTGGGCTTGGGATTGGGTCTATTTACGGTGATCTGATTGTTGGGAACATTCTCTGATTCCCCATTATTAGTGCCCCCCTCTCGATCATGATCGTTAGTCTGCTTTTCCAAATTAGCCAATGCCTGAAACCTCGTATCGTTCTCCTTTTGCCCACTTTTGCTGCTCTGACCTGTCGTTCCTCCACTACCTTCATCCGCAATTGTGACACCTTTGTGCTTGCCCAATATTGTCCTTTGTACAATTATCCAAGGCCCAAAGGTACTATTTTCCTTTGTAGTGACACTCTTAACCTTATTCTTCTCTGGTATTCCATTTGTTCCCCTATCTTCTCCCCTTGTCTCTGTACCTCCTCTGTCGCTTCCGCTTCCCTTTTCACCATTGACGCCATTACTGCTCACCTCTACCTTCCTCGTTGGGCAATTTCCTTTCTCATGATCAACCACACCACATGATAAACAGATGTTGTAAAGTCCCTCATACTCCACCATATACTTATCTCCATTAATGAAGTAGTAAGAAAACATGGGAGCAGTGAGGTTGACGCGAAAGAATTCGCGTTACGGAGTTTAAATTCTCAAAATAGATTTATATTCGTTGTAACACCTCCAAACGCTAACTCTCACACTCAAATTTAGAAGGATGAAATTTCTTTAAACTTTCGAAAAAGTAAATAACCGGGAGTTTAGGCCCGGGTCGTTTCTCGTGGAGGTTGCAATTAGATTGATCAATGATGGGGAAAAGGGGATTTTTTGAACGATTAAGTGATAATCAAGCAACAAGTAATTAATATCATGAGAAAGCTAATTATCAACTAAAGTAAGCATGACTAACAACTAAAGAAAACAAGAATTGAGATTCAATGCAAGTATTAAAGCTATCTTAGTTAGGATTGAGGATTAAGGATCATTATCCTTGTCATTAACCACAAACATGACAATTATAAAGAATTAATTCCACTTAGTCAACCTCTTAACATTGAAGAAAGTCAAGTAGGCACTAATCTTAATTCATATGTCGTAGCCAATTTACTAATGTAAAAGAATAGTGTTAGTGAAAACAAGATTAATCAAGAATTAACCTCAATCACAAATCCTAATCAACTTAGCATTAGTAAAAGAATAGCGTCAATAAAAACAAGATTAATTAACAACTCTAAATCACAAATCAATATTG
The DNA here is from genome assembly GCA_036250425.1 of Stylosanthes scabra. Lineage (NCBI taxonomy): Eukaryota > Viridiplantae > Streptophyta > Magnoliopsida > Fabales > Fabaceae > Stylosanthes > Stylosanthes scabra. The sequence continues at coordinate 11,182 of JASCZI010031082.1, forward strand.
GACATTAATGACTCAAGGTCACCTAAATTCTCAACTCCAAGCCAAGTGTAAAACTACACTAAGCATTTTCAAACACATGGTGGGCATATTTAAGCATAACATCCAATAAGCTCAATTCTACTTCTACTCATCACCAAACTTGCAAAAAAACTAAAATCAACTTCAAGAATCATAAGTAAGCAATACCCATAAGAAAAATTCATCCATCAAACTTAAATTAGAGGTTCAAATAGCAAGCATTCATAACAATAATGTATAAGAGCATAAAAATGAAAATGCAACACAAGAAACTATATAGAAGATGAAAGTAGAGAAAAATTCTTGCAAGGAAACAAATATACTAAAATGACAACTAACCTAAAACTACAATAAAATCTAACACTAACCCTAATTCTAGAGAGAGGGGAGAGCTTCTCTCTCTAGAAACCTAACCTAAACATAACAAAACCTAAATTAAACTCTCCCTCCTTTGCTCTCATGAATTTCTTCTTCAAATACTTGAAAATTCTGATTTTTGGAGGCTTTTTGGGGCCCAAAAATGCTGCCCCACATGCTTACTTAAATGAGCCACGTGCAGCACTGGTGCATATGCACATACTCGTGATATGCACCAGTGTATTCTGACAGCTTCTTTTCTTCTTGAATTTCTTTGTTTCATGCTTCCTCACTCCTTTCAATCCATCAATGCTTCCTAAACTTGAAATACATCAAACAAATACATCAAGACATCGAGTGGAATTAAAGTGAAATTAATTTGACAATTAAAGGATTAAAAGCATGTTTTTCACGTTAAATATCAATAGGAGAAAATTCATAAAGCTTCTAATTACAAAGAATAAATACAAATTAAGTTAATAAAATTCATTTTTTTAACACAAAATTTCACATAAAATATGGATTTATGGATTTATCAACTCCCCCACACTTAAACCATTGTATGTCCACATGCAATAACATCTATGGATTCAAGGAGGAATTTCGATACCTAAGCATCTTAGCTAAACTACTAAGCCTCATGGAGTCTAAGAATTAGTTTAATTTTGAGACTTTGACATCACTAAAGGCTTAGAATATATACAATTGAAAAACATTCAATGTTTCTACAATGTTCAAATCAATTGACTTGCTATATAGTCATTCATGCATTGATCAACATGGGTCTCACCTAGATAGTAGTGTATCACTCATTCTCTCATGTATATTGGGTTAAACTCTCAATCCTACTCATCCTTAACAATGTGCTCTCCTTAACTTGTCATTCTCCTAAGATTTTCCATATAAACAAATTACATGCATATACAATCAAGATGGCATATTCAAGGTTGTAATGTGTCTAAGGTGAAGGTGTGGTACAATTTGAGAAAGTGAGTTAAAAGCCTACTTTTCTAAGAACTTAGGTATGTGTATGTGTGCCTAAGCCTAAACATAAACCAACCCAATGTTACCCAATTCAAAACCGTATATCCTTATATTGAACTATACTTTTTTTTATAACTGTTTAACTCATATAAACATATATACAAGCATTCGTTTCGTTTTTTATTTTTGTTTTTTTTTCAAAACACTAATTTTTCACTAATCTTTTCTTTTTCTTTTGCCCATCATACAATCATCCCCCACATTTTGACTATTGTATGTCCTCATGCATCAATCCTTCAAAAAAAAAAATATGGGAAGGTCAAAGTGGTTAACTAGGAAGTGATGTAATGGGTAGGTTATATGGTTAGTGGCTCCAAAACAAAGAAGGCCACAATCATATTAATATATACATGCAATGTCAACAAAATCAAAGGATGAGACAAGTTAGTATTACAAATATAAGGAGAGACTAAAATCACACAAGAAGAGAATATATAAATGGTGTTCAAATGTACCACTTTTGGCTCAAAAGCTCACGGGTTAAAATTACATGTCAATCAAAAGCAAGAAGAATGAGCAACTCAATATCCAAAATCATTTAAGTTCGATTAAAACAATCAAATATTCTCAATGAGATACATTTAAACATGAGTCTCAAGTGTAGTCAAAATCTACATTTCATAATTATGAAAAATGCTAGGTGTGGTGAGAAAGAGAGAGCATTCTAACCCTAAGAGTACTACTGCTATATAAACATGCTATCAAAGTTAAGAGTTTGAAAATAGAACCGTATTTAAATGTTTGAAATGTTCTTTTTAGATGATATTCTTGGTGGTCTTCATTTTCCTCTAAAACATCTCATCCTGAAAGTTAAAATAAAAAAAAAACACATTATAAGTAACCAAGAGAGAGTCGGGGAGAGTGAGAGAGATAGAGAGAGAACGAGGTTGATGGTGATGAAAGTGTGGAGAGCAGTGGTGACAAGGGAAGCGGTGGAAAGATGTCATAGAGAAGATTTGAAGGAGATGATGATGTGTGAATGATGATGTTGGCCATTTGTGTTTGAATGAGAAGGTAGAAGAAGAATGATACGAGGAAAGAGAGAGAGTTTGAAGAAAGAGACAAAAGAGAGAAAGTTAAGGATTTTTTTTTTTTGGAAATAAAAGAAAATTTTTTTTTTTGACTTTTGTATTTTTTTTTTGAAAATTATGGGGTGAGCAAAAACATGAGTTGTGTATATGCACTACCATTTTAGAATTTGAGTTGGGTGCTATTCTGTCCAAGTCTATTTTAACATTTTTAAAGTAGTGATGCATATGCACGCAATGGTGTATATGCACTACTGTTTTAGAATGCAAAACACAATCAATTCTGTCCAAGTTGATTTTGACATTTCTAAAGAAGTGGTGCATATCCACGCCATGGTGTATATGCACTACTATTTTAGAATGCAAAATACATACTATTATGTCCAAGTTGATTTTTGTATTTGGACATCAGCAGTGCATACGCATGCAGTGGTGTATATGCACTACTATTTTTTCCATAATTCACCAATTTATATTTTAAAAAGCTCTAACCCCTTAGAATCTAATCCTAATAATTAAAAATGCAAATCACAATAAAAATTCTTTCCAAAACTACTAATAAACACTCAAATATTCACAAGAATTTAGAAAAAGAGAGAGGAGTTGGAGTGTTTAACCATGGTGGAGTATCTCCCACCATGTACTAATAAACACTCAAATATTCACAAGAATTTAGAAAAAGAGAGAGGAGTTGGAGTGTTTAACCATGGTGGGGTACCTCCCACCTAGTACTTTTGTTTAATGTTCTTAAATTGGACATGTTGGCTCGTGTCATGGTGGCTTGTGCTTAAATTCATCCTTGAATCCCACCAATTTTTATTGTTATAATAGTCTGCAGGATCCCAAATCATGTATACCAAGCTTCCAAGAATTCCAAAACAAGTAATGAGCCCCCAAATTTGTTTGTTGATATAGCTTTTCCCGAGATCCCAAACTTTGTAAGTACACCCATTGCTTGGTCCATCCTCAAGCTTTTCTTGGAGTCGCCAAGACTCTAAATGCTTCCTTGAGCTCCGACTCTTGTTGAAAATTCATTGAACTTAGCCTTGCACCACCTTTGGACTTCAAATTTGAAATTCTCTCATTCTTGAGCCTTAATTCTTGTTGCCAACCAACCATTAACTCCTTCTTACTCTTCAATCTACAAAGAGCTCTAAGCTGACCATCCGTTTCTAATAGAGCATATTGATGTGAGCCAAAAAAGTTCACAGAAGAGACAAGAGAGAGATACCCACTCAAATGGTGTGTTGAAAGGTAAGTTAGCAAAGGAGGTTCTAAAAGGATGTGCCAATGTAATTTTCACCCCATTTGACTCTTGTTTGTCAAATCCTAATCTTTTGTAAGCTTCTTGAACTTCCATTTCTTGCTCATTATCATCCACTTCTTCACAAGCTTGCACTTCAACTTTCATCTTTTGTTCGTTAAATTTCTCAAAAGCTTCCTCTTCCTCATGAGAGATATCAATTGGGAGTTGTGAAGTACTTTGATTGTTGTGTGAAAGTTGAGTGGTCAAGTGGGTTAGTAAACCGTTTATGGTGGATAGTTGAGTTTCCACCCGCCTTTGAAAGTATCGGAATTCCTTATATTCTTGGTATAAGGGTCGGAGAGCTTCCTCTATTGTGAGTTGTAAGGAAGATGATGGTTGGTTAAATGGTGGTGGTTGAAAAGAATGTTCATAAGGGTAAGCATTCTGGGGTGTTAGATATGGAGGTGATTGTTCAAAGTGTGATGGTTTATGTGGCTTATATGGTTGTTAATAAGGTAGATATGGATTTGAATCCCATAAATGTGTTTGTGAGTGGTAGGGTGTGGTTTGAGAGTATTGTGGTGGGGAAAAATATTGAGGGTAAGGTTCATATGGATATGGTAGTTGGGGAGGTTCACAATCATGATAAGCATCACCATATCCATTTGATTGGTATGCACTATAGGGTTGGTCACATTCATGGTAAGGTAGAGGGATTCATGCCATGAAAAAGGTTGTTACTTATATATATAAGGCTCCTCCATCGTTGAGTATTCCATCTCTTGGTGTGCACCATCATTAAGATCATCATTTTCTACAACTTTGTTATAATCATAAAGTTCAAAACCACCAAGAAAATTATCCATGAGATAAATATTTTTTTAAAAAAAATACAATGAAAGACCTAGCTAAAACTAATCTAAGTGACCAAAATGACTAATAAAATGGTGCACATGAAGAGTTTTTATGGTAGATGAAAAAATAAAAGTTAAAAGATGAATGGAAATATGTGAAAAATGCATGAAAAAATGAAAATAAATTGAAAAAGTGGTCAAAACGATGGAATTTCGCAAAAATAGGGTGGCGCTCATAAAGTTAGTCTTGGTTAGAATTTCCAAAAACTTTAGAATACCAAATTTTAAAGAAATCTGGGCTGGTTGAAAAACAGCGTAGCTCCTATATATGCACCAAAAACACCGAAAAGTGACCGAAACAACCAAAATTCAAATCCATGCAAGAGTGGCGAACTAAATGCAAGTATGTACACTATTAAAATGCAAAATGTAAATGAAGAAAAATGAAAAAGAAGCCTATTTATAATTTATAATATTCACAATATGTCACAAGAAATGAATCTAATGCGTCCTCCCCGGCAACGGCGCCAAAAATTTGATGCACTATCTAAGACCGATTTGAAAATTTTCAAGTTCAAAAACACAAATTCATTGTAGTTAGCCCAAACCGGTAATTGACAATACTCAAATTTAATTCAAAAGATGTCACAATTCAAACCAAAACCAAGAGTATTAAATCCCGAGTCGTTCTCCCTAGGAATTGAGAAAAGGATTGCTATTGGCTATGAGTGAAAAGGTTGATTGATTCAATATTCTAATTTAAGTTTTGCAAGGAAATAAATGAACAAGTAGTCAACATGCTAAGTTGCAAGTAATTAAAATCTAACTAGAACTATAGAATTAAAGACTAAATAACTAACAACTAACAACAAGCACTTGTAATAATTTAGTTAATAACTAAGTCAAACTAGCAATCAATTAAACTAGGAGAAGCTAACAATTAATCAAAGCAAGTAAAAGATAATGAATTCAAATTCAATGAGAGTCTTGGTTAGGGTTGAGAATTATAAGTCACAATCATTTTTACTAACTAGAATTCAAAACAATATTCAAGAACAACCAATTAGTTAACCTTTAAAAATTGAGAAATTTCAATTGGTTTTAATTAATCCCAATCACAAGTCCTAATCCACTTACTAATTAAGGTTAGCAAATGATTAACGTTAGTGAAAACAAAATTAATTAAATGCCCTCAATCACTTAGTCAATCAATACAAAAGTAACTCAAGTGACTCTCATATCCCAACCCAAACCAAGAATTGAAATCTACTCCATATCTAACTGAGACATTTTATCAAACACATAAAAGGCATGAACATCATACATCATAAATTGCAATAATAATCAAAATGAACAATACCCACTATAAGAAACTAATAATAATAGCTCAAGTGAACATAAATATAGAATAAAAACAAAGGTTCATTCATAAATATCAAACTAATATCCAAAGTTTTCAACACTAATTCAAGTTCATAAAATAAAAATAAGTGGTAGAAGCAAATAAATGACAAGAAAAAATGTTAGTAAAGTATCTTAATTAACAACTATCATTAAGAAACAAAGAGAACTTGAAGATTGAAATCCTAAATCTTAAAAAAAAAGTCTTGCTAGAACTATGAACATGAAATCCTAGGGAGCAAACTCAGAGAAAAAAAATGAGAGACTATGAGTGTTTTTGTTGTTGTAATGTTGTGTTGTATATCCCCCTCTTCATCTCCTTTCATTTTTGTCTTTTAAAAACACAAATAGTTGCTAAAGAATGAAGAGAATGGCCCCTCAAGATGTGATCTCACGTGCTCGTGTAAATGAGCCACGTGCAGCGCTGGTGCATATGCACAGACTCGTGTATATGCACCAGTGCGCTCTGATGGCTTCTTTTCTTCTTTGTTCTTTTTGAATTTCTTGATTTTCCTCATGCTTCCTTCATTTCTTTTGAGCCATTCTTGCCTACTAAACATGAAACCTAGCAAACAAATATTTCAAGGCATCAAATGGAATAAAAGTAGAATTAATTTGATTATTTTAAAGGCCTACAAAGCATTCTTTGATCAATTAAGTTTAATTAGGAAGAAAATCTATAAATGCATTAATTTACAAGGTTAGGTGCAAGATGAGTTAATAAATCCACTCTTTTCAACCCAAAAATTCTCATAATATATGAATTTATCAGAGGTCAAACTCTATACACAACCTGGCAAATTTCCCCCTAGAGTTATCCACCGTGTTGTTGTCCACCTTCAGTGTCCTGCCCAGGATATTGCCAATTCTCTTTAGCATATCGTCTTCATAGAACTCGATTCCTAGTCCCGGTAGCCTCACCCACGCCGCTATGTGGTCTGTGGCTTCCATTGGGTTGAAAGTTGGCTTCCAGAATCTGATGGCCAAATAATGATCGAAGATTCTCCATGGTCCTCCTGTTATAGCATAGTCTAGATCTTCCTGGAGAAGAATTTGACTATAAAAAAATTGTTTCCGATGTTTATCACTTCGATACTCCCCTGCTTTCCCCACATGGTTTCAATCTTCTACTGATGGCTCGAAAGAAAATCTTTCTTCCTAGTAATTTGACTATGTGGGTATCCTACCAAGGATGCCTCAAGTTCTTTAGGGCCGCCTCATTCACCTTCACATTGAAAGAACCCTCCATTCTTTCAACTGTTATTTCAGGCCTTTGTTTACTAGCAGCGTCTTCAGGACTTCTCCAGACAAGGGTTGCTTCTTTTTCTTTACCTGCATTCATGTCCTTCCCCATATCTTCCTCGCCTTTCATCGGACTTCTTCCTCCTTTAACAGCTGTACTGAATGATTTACCTGGTTTCGTCATAGGTTGTGGGTTCACTATTTCCTCCACCATCCACTCTTCCTCTCTCGATACCAGGGACATACCACCCGTGAATACTTCTCTTTCTCCTTCTCCTTCCACTCTGACTTTCTTTTCATTCGGCTCTTCCTCGGCCGACTCCAGCGATCGTTGCATTCTAGGCTCATGAGCCCTTGAATGTCCTCCTCGGACTTATCCACATCTCATGGTGGTGCTTGGAATTCCAAACGTTAACGTGAGAGAGTGCGGAGAGAAAATACAAAAACAAGTTTTTCGTGAGCCTCATTTTCAGATTTTTTTTTTTAATTTTCCAATAAGGAGCAATGTTATAATGGTGATAGTAAGCTTTTTGGCGTAGGAAGACACCAGTACATCTAATTTTTGTGTCAGAAAACTATCAATGTTTTGGACTTTAGCCCAAAATATGATTCAACCTGAATGCCTACGCTGTCCAAAAAGGGATGAAATCTCTGTCCAAAGAAAGAAAGGTCCTAAAACCAAAGTTCGACCCAAGAAAAAGAAAAAGAATGACAAAAAAAAAGTCTGAAAACTGTTTTAAAAAAAATTTTCGAAAACTAAATAAGAGTAGGGATGTCAATTATCCCTATACACGCGGGTACCCGTGAAAATTATCCGCGACGGAGGGCTTAATGGAGACCCGCTAATCCCCCATGGAGACGGGAACTCATCCCCACGAATAAATGGGAATGGTGACGGGGATTGAGGTACCCGTCCCATGGGGACCCGCTAAATTCCCGCCAAAGTAAAATTACATAAAAATTCTTTATATATAAATGTAAAATGTGCAAATTATACTAGAAATTAAAACAAATTAATTTGTTTAAATAATTTTTACTTTAATTTGATTATGTTTATATTAAAATTATATATTTTAATTTGTTAAATTTTATTATATTGAATTTGATTATGTTATAATTGTATTTATTTTTTTTAAATTTCTTAAAATCCATGGATATCCGCGGAAATTCGTATTTCCCGCGGAGAAAATTAAATGGGGACTCACAACAGGGATGGGGCGGGGACAGGGACTAATATTATAAACGAGGCGGAGGCAGGGATTGAGGTACCCGCCCCACGGATCCCATCCCTAAATAAGAGAAATCGTCGTTCAGGTTTACGAAAAAAAAAAAAAAAAAAAAGAAATCGTCGTTCATCAAGAAGATT
>JASCZI010031083.1:10977-22752 GCA_036250425.1 Stylosanthes scabra
ACGCGAAATGGAGAAGAAGAAGAAACGAAGGGCAAAAGATGACAGAAGCACTATCGACAGCACACAAGAATGCAAGAGGAAACAAAATGAAATAAACAGTACCTATGGCAAAAAGCCGCTGAAACTGAAGATGAAACGATTTCCTTTTCTTCCTTTTTTCATCTTCTTCAGAGAGACTCAAGGGTTTCGGAGAGAGAAAAAGAGGAAGCTCAAATGAAATAGTAAAGTTTTGATTTTTTCTTCTCAAGCCTTATTCAACACGCTTCGAGAAACCAAAAAGGGGGCAAGTACTAATGATGGGACGGTTAATAGAACCTCGAAAACCGCTCCCACTACTCTCTCTTTCAAAAAAAACGTGCAAAAGTAACCACTCTTTCTGCCACGTCAACAAAAAGAGAAGCAAAGTGACATGCCACAAACAATCTGACACGTAAGCAACTGGAAGAAAAATGACAAAGTCGACGCCATACAGAAAGCCGTCGGAAGTTCATCAAAATTACTCGGAAATCGAATTAACACATTCATCTCCCAAGTGGGGGCAATGTTACGGACCGGCCCAATAAGGCCCAAACCATTAAAACAATAATCAACTTACTTGATCCATAAGCCAAGAATCAAGCTAAAAAGGTTGAGGATCAAACCAAAAGAGGAAAGATTCGATAGGATCATAAAGAGATCCCATCCGAATCTTAACCACCCGCCACTATATAAGCAGGGGCAACACCCCCTCAAGGTCTCTAAACCCTAATCTCCATATTAGCCCTAGAATACTCATAATCCGAATTCTGGGATTCTAGTGCTATTCTCTCATCATATCAATCACCTTCTTCGGACCCAGCCCTCGGACTCTTCCGAGTGCTTCCGCTCGGAAGGAACACTTTCTCTCTCTCGTTCTCACTGTCTACTCCCTCTCACGACTAAGGTCCATTGGATCATTGTTCGGTACATCTATGCTTAACATGTTCAATATACTAAAGAAAAAGAAGATATTATATTTCGATTCTATTTAATTATATATTTATGTTCAATATATTAAAGAACGAAAAGAAGAAGACAACGAGAAATGAGGAGGAGGAGAAAGAATATGGATCTGGTGGAGGAGGAAGTAGAAGGCAACAACGACGATGCGAATGGAAGAAGAAAAAAAAGAAGACAGTGGGAAAAAGAAAAGAAAAGAAGGGGAGCATGAAGGTTATTAATTTAGTTGGACAAAATAGATATATGCCTATAATTATTAATTGATAAAATAAAACAAGAGAGTAGTGCAAAACAAAATTAAACTACATGAACAAAATATTATTGTACAAACCATACACACTAAAATTAAGCTACAAAATCATAGAGATATACGCAAGTACCCAACAATATCCAGAAACTGAAAAAGTAATCCCACTCTCCGAATCCAACTCCTTCGCTCCCGAAGTAAAGGCCCAAACCCTACTAAATATGGTGTTTTTGCCAGATGTTATATCTTTATGTCTATGAAATATGTCGTTCAAGAAAATTTTACTAAAAAAGGTGTTTCTAGAATTTGGAGAAACTGAAAGAAGGTTGGATAAAAACGTATGGATCCAACAAAGGAATAACAAAAAATGGACAAAAAAAAAAGAAAGAAAGGAAAAAGGGCATCAAAAGTAGTTTGCATTTATTTTTTTGATTTAATATTTAATAATATAATAAAACAAATTAGTCCCCATTTTTTAATTTTGAGAAAAAATAAATCTCTCATCCTTGTTAAATTCATAATTGTTCCTAATTTTTTCAAAAGGAGAACATATAAGTTTTTTGGTCGATTTGCCCTTTTAAAAACTAACAGAATTAGCTGATTATTAAACCCAATTCGTTTTGGTATCAAATAAATTAGAATCCAAATAAAACTATAAAAAGGAAGATTTTGAGCTTGGCGACACACCATAATGGCCAATATCACTGTAACATTTACATCTAAGCACAATCATATTTGTGAGAACACCGAATTTGAAGGAGCCAACACCAGAATCACGTTTTCCATAGCATTTTGAGTGTTTAGTTTCTAGCTTGGCATTGTAACGGATCTTGAATTCGATCTATTGCGGCCAAATTACCAGTTTTTATATTAACTCTTAGAAGTTAACTAAAAAGGTAAACTGATAAAAGGACTTTAAATTAGCATTTTCTATATTAGCTCTAAGAAGTTAACTAAAAAATTAAACTGATAAAAGAACTTTCATATATATTAATCAAGAATATTTATGTATTTAACAAAAGTGATGGAGTTATTTATTCTAAAATTAAAATATAGAAAGAATAATAATTTTAATAATTTTGAATGGAGCTATGACTCTGTGACTCTGTTGCAAGCTTCAAGACTGCGTTTGTTTACAAAGATAGGATAGAACAAGACACTAAGACAGAGACAGTAGGACATAGACACTGAAATTTAATGTCTTTATAGTGTGTTTGGTAATAATAGACAGGACACACATGGACAAAGCTAAAATTTAATGTAAATGACATTTTTATCATTTTAAAAAAAATAATGATGGAATAATAAACAATTTTGTGTGTAAAAAGAAAAAAAAAATTATTGAAAAATCATTTGTCTATCTTCTTAAATTATGTGTCCATCTGTGTCCTTCGTTCAATAGTGGACACAGAGACAGTGAAAATTCAGTCAGAGACATATATTCAGTGTTCATATCTCTGTCACTAAACAAGTTTATGTACACCAGTATCTATGTCTCAGTGTCCTATCCACCATAAATAAACGTAGCCCATACATTGATTATGTCTCTAGAAGGAGTATATTTTGCAGTGTCCTAAAAATGTGAAAGCAACGGGTCAATGTTTATGCATAGCTTCTTCAATGTTCCAATTAAGTAGGGATACACAAATAAATAATAAATAAATAAGTAATTAATTACAACACACACATGCAGCATGCATTAGTCATTTCCTATGTACAGCAACATTGATTGACACAAAATAAAATGCTGTTTGCAATCATTCATTTCTTAGAAGAATAATAATAATGCAAAGTTTCCGAAGTCAAAAAAACATCGGCAAGTTTTTAGTAAAAGCAATAGTGCAAAACTATTCAATTTAAATTACTCCCATCAAGTGTATCTATCTATTTTACATCTTCCAATTCTGTTGCAGATTGTCAAAAAAAAAAAAAAATTCTGTTGCAGATTTTCTTTTGATTTCTGTGTGAAGCTGGCTACAAGTGCTTACTTACCATGTCATCATTTAGTTTTCTACTTCTGCATCCATTGTTACACTTTGAACAGTGTTATTTTGACCTTGAAAATAATGATACTAACTAAATATATTTGTAATTTTATTTGCCATATAAGACATCTATATATTATATGTGATGAATGGTAATCTAGAATTTTTAGATGTCAATCTTAGTTATAAAATTGTCATAATATATATATGTGATTAAAATTAACAATTAAAATTATTAAATTATTATGCATTATGATGCACATGTAACATTTCAATATCTTTAATAAAGATATTTAGATACTTAATTAATAAGAGGTACTGATACAATAGTAATAACTACAAGCCTAATGATGATATTTTTGCTAAAATTAACATAGTTTCTACAAACCATATTGTTAGAGATATATATAATTATGTTATCTCTTATATCAAAGTTTCTATTAATTACATACACAAAGTTTATAATTTAATCCTTATTAGTAAATCTCAAATTAAAAGAAAAGATTTCAGGATAAAGTATATTAAAAGAAAAAAAAAAGTCTATAAAAATTTTTATGTAAAAAAAAAGGTACGGTATAAAGAAGCGCATTATAAATAGAATCTTCTATTTTATGCATGTGTACCTAAATATATATTTTTTTAAAGAAAAATATATATATAACTTGTATATATATATTAGAAGAGGGGAAAGGGGGAAAGGAAAAGAAGAAAATAAATCAAGAAATAAATAAAGAGAATATATAGAACTATAGAAGTAACTTTCTCTCAACATTCAAAATTGTTGTCTTAATTGAAATAATATATGATTATTGCAAATTAGCTAGTAGTTTAATATCAAAAAATAAAATAGCTAATAAATTAAATTTTCAGAGATATAGTCAAGGATGTCATGCTAATAACAACCAAATTGGAAAGGTAGGTGAGAAACTTGTTTGAAAGATCATCATTACTCAAGTCAAGAACTTGTGTGACTTTTTTTTTGGGGGGGTCTTGATTGTGATTATTTATTTTTATTTCTTGTATATTGAACTTTTGTGATTATTATATTTTTCACTCTTGAAACTTTATTTTTCCCGTTGAATTTTATTCAACCAATTTGAGCCGGCATAACAGTGTTGATGAAGAATAAGAAATAAAGTAATATATGTTAAAATCAAGACTTAAATAGTTGATTAAGTAGTTTAGCATTTAAAACCTTTAAATAAGATCTCAAACATAGAAGGGGAACATGTGTTTGGTATAATATTACTCTTATAATTAATTAGTTATTAACCTAATTTTGGTAAAATATAAACTCATTACAATATGAACCTTTCTGATTTTTCACATTGAAAAATAATGTTTTTCTTCAATATAACTATTATAGATGAAAATTCATATATAATTGGAAGGGTTGCAAAACTAATATACTCTCGTTGAATTTAACTAGTAATAGAATATAGGATAAAAGAAAATATATCTTTAATTTTTTAAAGTTGAACAAAAATATCTTTCGCTTTAATTAAATACCCACATGTCCTTAACCTTCAAGAAAAATGGACATTACTATTTCTCTGTTTGTCTAATCCACATGTGACCGTTATGAAGGCGTGAAATGTGGCCGCCAACGGCGTCTATCTGGCCATAATGGAGCCATGCTGTACAGATTAGACCTGTGATTGACACATTAGACAGCAAAACGAATTCGATTCCTTTGGGGAATAAAATCCTAATTTCGAATGGTTCATATAAAAGAGGGGTAATAACTTCGATTTGCTGTCTAATGTCCATTACGCGCTTGGTTTGTACAGCGTGGCTCCATTATGACTAACTAGGCACCATTGACAGCCACATCACACACCTTCATAATCGTCGCACATGAGTTAGACCAACAGAGAGTTAATAGTGTCCATTTTTTTCAAAGGTTGCATGTGGGTATTTCAGTAAAATAAGGATATTTTTGTCCAATTTTTAAAAAATTAAGGATATATTTATCTTTTACCCAGAATATATATGATGATATTCAAATAATAACAAATTAACAACACTCTAACTTCTTTTCCGCTTCCATCTCAAAATAAGAGGAATAAGATATATAAAAAGACTTGAGCCAACTTGGGATTACATGCATGATAGGGGAAATGTGGAAAATGGGCTAAGTTCATGGGACCCATATAAGTATAAATTTAATATAATAAATCAAAGACACAGAAATGAGGCCTTTTATGGCTTTGGATTGTCTTGTAGCTATCCATAATAAATAGTGACCATTTGGGCCTGTTTAAATGTCCTAGTAACAACAACACATACATGCCGAACTTATATATTCATTATTCATATATTTATATTAGCATGGTCCAATAATAATCATAATAAATAAAATTCTATACAAAAAAAATCATATATTAAAATTAAATAGGTGTATAATTAAATTTTAGTAACTTATAAAAACTATTGATATTGTATAAATTTCTAGATAAATGTGAGTGAGACTAAATGATCATAAACTGAAAATATGGCTACGATTATCTAATTTAAACTTTTTCTTTTATGATTGTTCAAATCTCAGGCCAAAATCGAAGAAAAAAGTTAAACGATTAGTAGTGCATCTCCTTTAATATCAAATGAATTACTCATCAAAATTTTATTAAGTCATACCAATAACATCACAACATTACAACTTTTGCATTACATAAAATAAATATCAACACATAAAATACATTTCACCTAATAACTCATACATAACCAATCAAAAGTCAAAACTGAAAATAAATACTGCTACATCCATTGCTACAAGTCTTTAACTAACTTTTATAATCTAACTTAAACTTACCCTTTTGTTATGCATGGAACCCTTTGGTATAAATAGCTACTGGCTTTTTAATTCTTAAAGTTTGAAATCAAAATTAATCTCAAACTTTTTTTTTTCTTTTGAACAAAATTATCTCTTTTCTTTCTCCACCACTATCAAATTTGTCTCAAACTCTTTAGATAAATTTGATAGACAAAACTAATAAATGATCATCACCCTTGCACATTAACTCTCCAAAAATTAGATTATATAGATGTCATGAAGATTCCAATAAGTATATTTCAACAATTTTGATATGAATGGAGCTTAGGAAAATGAAAATTCAATGCAAAAACATTCCAAACCCAAAAGAAAACATCAAAAACTCAATCGAGAAGCATGTGAAAAACCATAATCAGAGTGAAAACCAAGCTTTCAACAATGGAGGAAGTAAAGAGAAGATGTAAGAGAATGGTGAAAGAATACAATGAATGAAAAATCTTAATGTGTATAGTACAGTTTCTACCTTATATACTACAATTGAGTGATATGCTGAGTCAGCAACTAATCAACTAACTACTCTAACTATCATTAACTTACACATAGATTAGTTGAATAAAATAAACTATAAGCTGATAAATATCAGGGCACAAAGCACAAACAACTAAAGCAAATTTAGGGAGAGAAAAGTCACAAACTTTATTAGCTATCAAAATCAGGTTATAGAATAGCTTACTTAAACCCCAAAATCAGCTATACAAATAGAGAATCAACATAATAAACCCCAATTTAAAATAAAAAAACACAATTGACAAGAAAAAAAAAATCATAAATTTAGGAAAAATGAAAATTACATATAGGCACAATCAGATAATAGAATCAAAGTATAAATCAATAATAAAAAAAATTAAATGGCTTGAGATTGAGAGAGTGGATCAATGGAAATTGATGGAGTAATCAATTAGAGGAAAAAATTTATTATAAATAGCGCAAAGTTATTTTTAAGAGTTAAAAAAAGTTGACTTTTGATAATTTATTATATATTTTTTTTATTATTTTACATGATATTAAAGTGATTTAATAATATATTCATAAACTATATTAGATATATAAAAAAGTTAATTATGTATATGAAATATATTTTGAAAATAATATAAATAATACACCTACCTATTCACAAATATGTTATACATGTATCTAAAAAAATACATTTTTTTTATAAGAGAGGTCAAAATATAAATTTGAAAAGGGGCAAAAATCAAAATTAATAAAACTTTGTTACTAACTTTTTTGCATTTGGAAGATAAAATTGTTAAGGTTTATTCAGAGTTGATAATAGGACATAATTAATATAATTTTAAAATATTATTATTATTATTATTATTATTATTATTATTATTATTATTATTATTATTATTATTATTATATTGATGGAAGAGAATCTAAGTAATAGAAGAACCCGTGAATGATGTATGGCCTACATGGAGAGATATCAATTATCAAGTATTATTTTTCTTTTCTACTCATCATAATCAACCTTATCTCTATGGTGCAGAATATTTCAGAACAACATAGGGTATAAGATTAAATCAAAGTAGAAATCCAAGAAGCTAAGTCCCTGAAACACTATTATGATGAGGATGTTTGTTAAATTAAATAGCATATCATCAATTATGTAAGTACAATGTTTGGAGTTACAATTGGAAAACATAGGAGGAAGCTATAACATTTTCCCTTTTCTTTAATGCATTAGGTTTTTATTGAAAACTTTTTTTAAATAAATAAAAAAAATTCATTTTTTATCAAAATACACATTTCTAAAAATATTTACCAAAATAAAATCTATTAGCAGTACCAGTCTAGACTGGTATTGGGTTATTTTCAATATCAGTCCAGATCGGTAATGGGCCAATTTTTTTAAAAAATAAAATACACCAGTACCGGTCCTTCTGGGGCAGCACTGGGTTAATATCAATATCGGTCCTTCTTAGAGCGGTACTGGTTCAAAATTTAATTTTTTAATTTAATAATAAATATATTGATTTAATTAATAGCAATGATTTAGGTAATAAATTACAATTGAAAAATATATTAATAGCAATAAATATATTATTTTTTGAGAGATAATTTTGCATTGATTCAATTAACATATCATTAGTGTAATAATAATAATACTTCAATCATAAAATTAGTGTAATAATATATTAATTTATTCAATTGACATAGCATTAATGTAATAATAATAATTCAATCCATCTTAAATAAGAAAGTCTTGTAATGGATCGTAAAATAATTTCTTCCGTAAAAAAAAATATAGTGAATTAATACAAATATACAATGTTTCATTCTTTGATTTTTACTCTAAATATTATTTAATTATAATAAATGATAATACCCAAATCTGCATAATGTTATCATTCGTGCGTCCTGAAAACAATAATTTCTATGCCTTAATATTTTCATGACTATTATTACGTTTTTTTATTTGGATTGAAATTTAATTTGATGGATCCGATTATTATTATTATTACATTAATGCTGTTAATTAAATCAATTAATATATTATTACATTAATTCTATGTTAATTGAATCAATGTAAAATTACGGCTAAAAAATTAATATATTTATTGCTATTAATATATTTTCCAATTGTAATTTATTACTTAAATAATTTCTATTAATTAAATCAATATATTTAATATTAAATTAAAAAATAAAATTTTGAACCAGTACTGTCCCAAAAAGGACTAGTACTGGTGTATTTTATTTTAAAAAAAAATTGGCCCAGTACCGGTCTGAACCGGTATTGAAAATAACCCAATACCGATCTGGACCGATACTGCTAATAGATTTTATTTTGGTAAATATCCTTAGAAATATATATTTTGGTAAAAAATAAATTTTTTTTATTTATTTAAAAAAAATGTTCGGTTTTTATTTTGTATTTTATAGTTATAAATATTCTATATATAAAATTATAAATATTTAATTAAATAAGATAACTTATATTATATTTTTCTAGCATTACTCTTATATAATTAAGACTGTTAAACAGGAAAGTTATGTATAAAATTATTATTCACATAATAAGAGTCATTTTTTTTATAAGGGTGCATTAGTAGTTACTATAAAGTAATTTCACTTGTTACAAAAAATAAAAGTAATTTCATTTGCTAATATACATATATGATAAGATGTGATCAAGAAGCATGTGTATCTAGGAATGAGTGAGTGGTTTTTTACTTTTCAAATTCAGCTGACCTTTCCATTCTTTCTTTTTCAAGGAAAAAGAAAACTATATAACTTGTTGACATGCATTATTCTACGCATGATGTTTGATATACATATCTCACATAAAATTATTTGAATAAGCCTGAAAATAGAAGAAACATACAATTCCAAAGGAAAATGTCATGTGTAAATAAATTATAGTCACTAAATTTATTATGGTGATTATACATGTTATTTTATACATTATTGATATTTATTTCGTATTCTAATATGTATCTTATACATTTAGTTGATTTTTGGCATATATATAATATGATTGAGTAAAAAATGATAACTAATTATTTTTAGATTATTTTTGTAAAATTATTTCACAATAAAAATTATTGATCTAATAATAAGTGAAACAAAATTTTTGGTGTACATTTATTTTGTCGAACCAAGTTTAATTAAATTGTTTATTATATGTCTAAATAAAAAATAATTTCGATATCAAATAAAAATTTGTTTCGGTGCTACTTTTTGTACTATTTGATACTAAAATTATCTTCTATTTAACATAAAATAAATAACTTAATTAAATTTAATTAATCAAAATAAATAAATATATACATAATATTATCGATTTACGGTTAAAATTTTTCATAATAACATATTTAAGCCAAAAACCCAAAGCGACAAATAGCCTATACTCCCATTCCATGTACCCTTACCCTATAAGATGAAACTAACATAATATATAAAATAATCAAATGAATAATCTATTGCTATAAAGTATTTTAAAAAGTGTTTTTAAGGAATATTTTAGTTAAACTTTTAATTTTTATGTTAAACTTAAACCTAATTAATTAAAGGGATTTTCTTTTCCTTTCTTTTTTGCATACCGTTAAGCAAAATACTGAAGTTTCTGCATATAAGGATAAAAAGTTAGGCGCCCACATCTATCTTAGTTAATTAGTCAAAATAAATTAAAGACCACTCAATATAATAGCTAGACATCATAATCTTAAATAGTGTACTAACAAATTCCTACAAGAAACTTGGAGAAGAATAATCATCAATACAACACATAAAAGAAACCAATTTCAAAAATACTACAGATTAAATTATGTTATAATTCTTCACGTTCCAAACAAAAATGATTCCCTATTTTACAGATTATGGTTTGGTTTGTATTATACAAATCTCACATTCTTTTTTTTAAAAATTTTCTAAAACGTTTATATATAATTTAAAAACCAACTTTTTTTTAAGAAAGAAAATTCGATTAATTACTATCTTTGAAATAATTAACCGGTCAATTTCCTTTAGAATATCAATTCACTTGGTGCGTGCATCATGTACTCGTAAATTATCATGTATTAACTAATAACCATAGTTTACAATGATTCTATTTATACATTAAAATTAATCATTAAAATTAACTATTAGTGCATAATACATATTAAATTATAAAATATGCACTAAAAATAAATTAAATTACATATATATTTTATATTTTATATTTTAATACGTATTATATATGGTAATTGATAGAAACTATGGCATTAATTTCATTTTCCCTTATAAAACTCAAATTTGAACATGAAAAAATATCATGTAAAAAAGGCTACTAAAGTAATACTTTTTCTTTAATCTAAATTTATGTTTATCAGGGAAAAAAAAAAGAAAAAAGAGGAAAGAATCAATCAAATGGAAACGTAACCAATAAATAAGTAATCAATGTAATATAGTAAGTCACAAACGTCACCAATATATATATATATATATAGGCAGGCAGCCATCCTTGGGAATGAAAAGGCTTTCAGCTTTAATTAAATAATTTCTTATGATATAATCCAAAAAAAAATTATCACTTCAGTAGCAAATCATCATCGTCATTCATCCCCCTTGCAGAAAAAAATTAAAGAAAATGATGAATAATCCAATCCTTATTATTCCCGCTGTTTATTCCAAACTCTTGGATGATAGAAGTCCACATAGGGTTCCAAATTAAATTAATGGAAAAAAGATATACATTTCTACAGAAGAAATCTAAAACTGTCCTAGGTTGTCTTCAAGGTAAGGGAAAAAAGTTAGGTCAAGAAGCTAGGTTAACCTAAATAATAGATGTTAACAAATTTAAAGATTCAACCGAAATTAAATCAATAATAAAATAATATATAAAATATATAATTTAAAAAATGAATTTTTTATATTTTATTATTTTAAATAATCAGTTAGTCGTTAAAAAATTAGATTGGTTTAAGTGGTTAATTAACCATTTGAAAGAGTACTTTAATTTGTGATGCTGTTTCTACCCCCTACTCAAAGGGCTAATTTGAGATAGATGGGTCCTATTTTCATACACGCCTTAAGGTTTATGGAATGTGATTTAATTTTGCATGGTTGTGACTAAGGCTAATATATAACCTAGCTACACCGTACACGCATGGACCCTAAAGTAATAAGTAGTCAAGGCCAATGTTTTGCGTCCACAAAGACAATTTTGACCTTAAATTTAAACTCAAATACATATATATATATATATATATATATATATATATATATATATATATTCTTTTACT
>JASCZI010031085.1:0-20856 GCA_036250425.1 Stylosanthes scabra
GGATTCATAAAAGAATGAATCTTGAAAGGTAAAAAGCTATGAATGTGGTTCTTGAATGTATGAACATTCAAAGAACTCAAGAGAGAAAAAGAGAAAAGAGATAAACGGAATTATACTTTCTTCTATTGAATTCTGGAAAAATATTACAAAGAACTAAACTAAGAGAAATGAACCAAAAACTTCCTTCTCTGCATATATCTATTTTTCTATATATAGGTGATTTCAAGCTTAGTTGGCAATCTAATCTTCATTGTAAAAATTAGATCTTGACTAAGATATAATTGGATATGATTGAAATCAATCAAGAAATCACTTATTTATAGTTTTACAAGGCATGGATAAGATTACAAATAATAGATAAAATCAATAAAGCTGACTTAGGTGATTCACGCATATGCGTGAGTTGTAGGCTGATGTCTACGCATATGCGTGGGCTCTGTTCCCTCGAATGCAAGGCTTGGCTGCGCCAAAACGTGACGCTGAACGTGCTTGGCCACGCATATGCGTGGCTGCTGATGCATATGCGTGGGGTCTCTGATGTGTGCGTAGGCTGCTTGTCTAGACAGAAGTGAGCTACGCATATGCGTGGGTGGCTGAGTGATGTCCACGCATATGCGTGGTAACTTGGCTCCGGGAATGACTTGGTTGTTGCATGCCACGCATATGCGTGGGCTCCTAGCTGATTTCCACGCATATGCGTGGGTTCCTAGCTGATTTCCGAAGCTAAGTCTCCAAATTCCATCTCTTTTGCTTTTCAACCTGTTTTTCCTATAATATTCGAAAGAAATACATCAAAGTACCTTGTAGATAAAATAATTACAATTATAACATATATTGGCTGCTTTTAATGGATTATTGTATTAATATTACAAAGAATTGAGTATGATTTATCCTAGAAAACCTCTAAAGATGCTCATGCATCACTTGGTTGAACTTAGTTAAAAAAATAGATGTACGTCTAGAATTATTATAATAGATAATAATCATAATTTATTTTTATTTTTTATTTATTAATTGCTATTATAAATGCATAATATTATATATATTATAAATATATAATTATAAATAAATATTATTAATATAAAATTATAAATATTAAATTAAAAATAATAACTTTAAATTATACCTGCCTAATACAAATCAGCAAATTTATATTTATATAAACCAAAGAAATTCACTTTTATAATAAGCAAACTAAATCCATTACTTAATTATAAGAATGTTGCATTAAGCTATTTGATTGATATGTGGATGCTCGTTATCATGTCAAGTGGTGCGTCGACATTATGTCAAGTGTTCTCATTACTTTTGCTTCAATCTGTCAATAAGTTTTTTGAAATGTGTAAGATCAATTTGAATCATTTGTCTCAATCAATTAAAATATTTATTGATTTGTGTAAGATCAATCTGAATCATTTTGATGAAGTGTTTATTGAAATATGCAAGATCAATTTGAATCATTAGTTTTAAATAGTTTTCTTGATTGAGTAATATTTTAAACACTTTTTCAAATTAAATTAAAATATTAATTACGACTTTAAATACTTTTATATTTAGAATATGGTGTTTGGAGTTGTTGATTTTTTTCTTAAATCAATCAAAGTGTTTCTTGAAGTTTGTAAGATCAATTTGAATCGTTAGTAATAAATTGATTCCTTAATTGAATAATATTTTAAAGATCTTCCCAATTTTGAATTACAATTTTTAAAACTTTTATATTTAAAGTATGATATTTGGAATTCAAAATCAAATAAGTACATTCCAAAATTAAATTATATAAAGTAATAATGTGATTTAATGGCATTGATACAATAAAAAATGAAAGAAAAGATTCTTATTATAATTAAAGATTGATCATGTTCTATATAAGGGTTCTAATACCATTATTATACCCTTTACAGATTAAGATTGCACTTACAAGTTAGAACAATATTTATCATTTTTGGCAAACGAAAATCAAATGGCTCTTGCCACTGATTTTTTTGAGGATGTTGGTCCTAAGAAGCTTGGTTGGTGCTTCAACTAACGTATACTTAATTCGGTTGTCGAAAGAGCCTGATAAGATTAATAAGGAAGAGGCCAATAGTATTGACATGATCATTCAATATGTTAAGGATGTTATTTTAATTTGATATTGTATTATTGTGTTTTAGTTTGTCCACTTAAAATTTTTTTATGTTATAGATTAATATTTACCTATTTTACCAGCAGAGTATTCGAGTACAAGGATCGGTTCCAAAATATTTGATTAAATAGTGGAGGGATAAGCTTAAAGAATTTAAAATGTATACCATGAGTAACTTCATTATGGGCAGACACTAGACCAAGAAAACAACAGTTCAACCTAATGAAGTTCCCTCTTTTAATTTGCATCTTTTTGTTATGAAGAACATATCAGATTCATTACATGCCGAATTAGTCGATCTATATGAATTTTTTTGTTAGTTAAACTCTTTTAGTATTTTTTAAGTGAAATGTACTCTTTTAATTTAACATGGTAATTATGAAGTCATTTAAATTGGTGATCATATGATACCTAAATTGATACAGACATCATCAGTGAAGTGGTGGGGAAACAAGAGTACAACGAAGTTGTGACGAGCAAAGGATTTAAGACGAAGCGAATGGTCGTTACAATCAAAGATATTGATTAAGTTGTTTGGTGATTAGCTTCATTTTTATAATATTTTATTATAATTAATTCTTCATACTAATAAGTATTTAGTTTCAACAGCTTCACTTTTGTTAAAATTTATATAAAATGTTAAACAATGATTGTTTCTTTTGATAGTAATTACAAAATAAATTGCATACTTTTTGGAGAGTCGGTGGATGAATTTCTCCCACACTTTGAGGATGGACGGGTTAAACTATTCATAGTAGTGTGCCAGTATTTCAAGACAAGTCGATAGAATGGTAGATATCTTTTGAAATTTTTTAAACAATTTTAAAAATTTTTATGTGACAGAGAGGACTTCAGTATAGAGTCATTTTCAAGTCTCAAAGTTACATATTAATCCAGATTTAGTAGAGGACCGAGAATTTCGTAACAGGTTAAGTTGTTGCATCTAAAATTTGGTGTTTTCATTTTTTCATTTGGAAATTTGGTTACAAAACTCCTATTTTTCAAACTCTTTGGAGATAACCCTTCTACAACTGTCCGTATTAGTCAAATTTCTTCTGGGAGTTCAGTTCGATATGTTGATGAACTCACCTGATAATTATTGCTAATAGTTGTTTATATTAATTATTTATCTTTTTACAAACTGAAAATACATGATGACATTATCAATATGCGTTTATAAAAGGTCCGAAAATACCTCAAATTACCAAAAACATATTATTAAAAAAATAATATAAAACTGAAATATACAACAACCGCGCATAAAGCGGCCATATACTAGTTCACCATTATAATCGAATAGATTCACAATCACATAACTAAAATTTATGACCAGAATATCTAAAATTCATATTTTGATATCAAAATAATAGTTTTATTAATTAAAAGGTGGGGCCGTTTTATTTGTAGCTACAGATTCTTTATGAGTAGTGCTACGGAACTAACATCAGGGAGTAATTAGGGAGCCAATAAATCTAATTATAAGTTATCATCCAAAAATAAAAGTAGTTATCATCCAAAACCGAACAAAATTATCATTCAAAACTTAATAAATTATCATTCAAAACGCAACACAACTTATCATCTGAAACCTTACAAAATTATCATCCGAACATAAACGAAACTATCATTCAAACAAAATACAACTTATCATCTGTAATTACCCACGCACTACCACCGTCATTACCAACAGCAGAACCACCAACACCACCAGCACCACAACAACAACAACCATCACCTCACCAATACCACTACTACAACCGCACCTCACCACCACAGCCACAACCTCAATACCACTTAACCAGCACCACCATTGTACAGGAAAGAAGAAGAAGAAGAAGATCTCATCAGTCATCACTGCCGCCACCAGACAGGGATGCACGAAGAAGAAGAACCGGCAGCTGCGGTAGCAGCCGAGATCTGGCTTCTCCCATGGATGCACGAAGAAGAAGAAGACGCGGTGGCAACGAAGTGGCGGCGGCGACCGATATCTGACTCCTCCCGTGGACGCACGAAAAAAAAAGAAGACGCGGTGGCAACGAAACGGCGGCGGCGACCGATATCTGACTCCTCCCGTGGACGCACGAAAAAAAAGAAGATGCAGTGGTTAGGCGGTGATGGCGCGGTGTCTGGGCGGTGGTGGTATGGTGGCGGCGTCAGTGGACGAAGAAGAAAGGAAGAAAGATGATTAGAGTTTTGGTTTGCAAAACGGCGATGTTGGTGGAAGGAGGAAAAAGATAAGGTGGAGTGGTGGTGAGGAGTCCATGAGAGATAAAGAAGAAGCAGATAAATCCAACCTGGTTCTTAAAAAGAAGAGGAGACGAAGGGAGACAGTAGGTGAATTATGTTAATGGCTCCTAATTGGCTCGTTAAACGGTGATTCCTTAGAGTTTGTCATTCTTTATATATAAAAGGGTAAAGTATTTTTTGTATTCTTAATTTTCAATAAAAATTTTAAAAATATCCTTAATGTTAATTTGATTCAATTTTATCCATAAAATATAAAATTAAAAATTAAAAACAATCGATCAACCACTGAGATTTTCGAGTACTAAATAATCAAGTGTCTTGTAGTGTTTTTCTCTATAGATTGATTAGATTCTTTTCCATTAGTTGTAGACTTGTAGTATTCTTTTGTTTTGTTTTATTAGTGTTTCAATGCAACCCTAATAATACCGTACGTATGTATATGTCCCTTAATTTACGGCTTCTCATCCCAATTTGCATTGTATGCGTTGTGAAGTCCAAGATTTTGTTCTGTTTTGAGTTGGCACCACACATATGAAAATTAATACCTTTTCCCTTTTTTGAGATGTGAGAGACATTCATCAATTTAAAAAGGATATATTATTGTTTTTGTCCCTAATCTTTGGGATAAGTTTCAAAAATATCTCTAACGTTTAAAATGTTCTATTTGTGTCCCTAACATTTAGAAATTGTATCAATCTTGTCCCACAATCAACTTTATTAGTATAAATCTCAACAATCTATTCTTTCAAATGTAAAATTAATTAGCCAATAGCTTTCTAGATGCAATATTTACTACAATTACATTTGAACAACTAAAAAAAACTTAAGATTTGGGCGAGGAAGAAGAAGCGTTATGTGTTTATCTTCTTTTTATCTTTATGTTATGTTCGTATGGTGTGGATAATAATAATGGACACGAATGAAGTAGACATGTCATTTATAATATTTTGGTGTTGTAAACTAACATATATGTGTATGGCTTTATTAGTAATTTTTACAATTATTTAATGGTGGAATAAAATTGATACGATTTCAAAACGTTAGGAACACAAATAGAACGTTTTAAACGTTAGGAACATCTTTAGAACTTACACCAAATATTAGAGACGAAAATAATACTTTACCCATTTAAAAAATTGGAAATAGTTAAGAAGATTGATCCACTCTCCGAGACACTTTCAAAGAGTACAAAAAATACTAATTCAAGAAAAACGACCTTTTACCCACACAAAACGTGTCCTAATAAAAATAAATAAATCATTTCAAGACACAAGCAAAGAAAAAAGTCGTTTTATCCATGCAATATATTTTCAAAATTTATTAGTGTGAATGAGGTTTGTCTGCAACTCTGCATTCAATATTCAACAGTTTATTGTGTTTTTATACTAGAAACGGTGCTACGGAATTAACGGTATAGAAGGATTAGGGAGCCAATAACTAAATTATCATCCAAAATTTATATGAGTTATCATCTGTAACTTATATATCAAAGATTAAGTTATCATCTTAAATTTATATGAGTTATCATCCGTAACTATGTGTTGGCTCCATATTGATCATAATCTATTAGCTTCATAGTCTTTTTCTTTTACTTCAGTCAACTTTATTTAAAGATAGTCTTTTTCTTTTAAGTCTTTACAGGCCGGAACTTGTACACACTTAAATTTTATTCTTATCTCTAACTTTCTGAAATCAACATTTTAGATATTTTTTTTTCGAGTATTCTCCTGACAAGCTTAAATAATGGGTCAACTTAATACTTATTGAATCAAGTTTGGGGATAAGGGAACACTCATCTTCTAAGTTCACACTCTTATGATGTTATTAATGTACCAGTATTTCTTTGTTATCTGAACACACATGAGTAATTAGGACTATCAAAATGCATTAAATTTAATGGACTAGTCATCTTAACAATCTTAAATACATGGAGTTTTGGATTAAAAATAAACGGTTTAATCCGTTTAAAATTTTCTAATTCTTTTTTTTTTCCATGTTTTAGGAATATAACCCAAATATTTCTAGTTCTAACAAAAATGCTACAAGTTTTTACCTAATAATATATTAGAAGGGCAAAACTTTTAGTCCAAAATTAATATTTTAGTCTAAAAATAGATTTTATTATTTTTTAAATAAAAATGACATATTTAAAAAATAAAAATAGTAAATTGACCGACTCATTTCACCTGTAAGCTTCTCTTAAATGGGCCAGACTTCCATTTTAAAGGCTCGTATAACTATATAGTTATATTTAGGGCTGTCAAACGGGCGGGCCTAGCCCATTTAAGTCCGGCCCGTTTAGCCC
The DNA here is from genome assembly GCA_036250425.1 of Stylosanthes scabra. NCBI lineage: Eukaryota > Viridiplantae > Streptophyta > Magnoliopsida > Fabales > Fabaceae > Stylosanthes > Stylosanthes scabra. Next base: position 6,678 of record JASCZI010031085.1, read on the forward strand.
GCAAGTAAACGGGCTAGCCCGTTTAAGCCCGATTTTATACGGGCTAGAATTTTTCTAGCCCGGCCCATTTATGGCCAGCCCGATGGGTAAACAGGGTGGCCCGTTTAATTAATTATTATTTATTTTTTTAAAAAAAAAAATTAATTTTTAATTTAAAAAAATTACTTTTGAAAAAAATCCTTTTTTACCCAAAAAACTTTAGAAAAACAAAGTTTTTTAGTTGATGAATCGGATTTTTGGGTCGAATACGAGAAAATATAATAAAAAGTGCTATTTTTTGAAAAAATATAAAATAAATTAAATAAACGGGAGAGTTTTTCCGGGTTAAACGGGCTAGCCCCTTTAAGCCCGGATTTTAAACGGTCCGGGCTCAGAGACAAAAGCCCGCCCATTTAGACGGATAAACGGGCTGACCCGACGGGTTTGGCCCATTTTGACGGCCCTACTTATACTTGGTATATAATTAAGTCGGGTTAAATATCAGATTGGCCCTCAAAATTTGGGAATTCGATCATAGTGGCCCCAAAAATTTAACTCGCATCAATTTGGCACCCCACTTTTCATGACGTGACTCCCGTTGGCCCTTCTGTCAATTTCACGCCTACATGGCCGTTAACTTTGACACGATGGACTGTAGGTAAACAACGTCGTTTCTACTTCGCGCCAGCATAATGCAAACGACGTAGTTTTGGGCATAAAGAAGTTAAAAAGCTCAATTTTTTCCAAACGTTTTAAAACTCAAAACACAAAGACTCTTCCTCTTCCACTCTTCTTCACTTCTTCTTCTCCCTTCCATTGAGAGTGCTGGTGACAGCGACGAACAAGGCTGCCCTAGGTAACGTTCATCGGCATTCAAAGGAGGGGGTTCTGCGGAGCAATCGGAATCATCAGCACGCTCTGATTGCCCTATCGAGGTGAGTCACTGAAACAAAACCCCTCAAATAGAATGCTCTTTTCTTGAACATTTGGTGAATAAAATCTATTTTATTCAGTTTTTTGGCTACTAGAGTGGTTAGGGTTCATTAAAGTTCTGTTTTTGATCGGGTAAGGATGGAGCATTACTTGCAATTAGGGCTCTGGGTTAGGGTTTGTGCTTTTTTTTAAGTTAGGGTTATCTGCTATTGTCAATGTAAATGGATTGTATGTTGCTAATGCGATTTGGGGTTAGATTGTGAAATGGTTAGTTTTCTATCTTTTGTTGTAGATGGATGAGGTGATTACCTTTGTGTATCACCACGGAGGCACGCTGGTGACTAAGGATGATGGTGAAGTGGTGTACGAGCTGGGGGATATTACGGAACAACTAAACGAGGAGGTGGATACTCTAGATGTGTTTGCGATTAGAAACTACCTCAAAGTGATTGGGTATGACCAAATCGCTCAGTGCCATTGGCTAGTCCCTAGCAGGCCTCTGAACCAAGGGCTGAGGGTTCTTGACATTGATGATGAGTTGCTGGAGATGTGCTTCTTTTCAAAAAGGAATGAAAGAAGGATTCACATCTATTATGAACATGGGGTGTTCGTGCCAAATCCAGTTGAAGAATGCCCGAAGCTGATTGAGTTTCCACCTTCCACCATTTCAGTTCAAGTTGAGACTCTGATCCTAGTTGTAGTTGATGTTGACTTAGACTCTGATGTTGGTTTACCACCAAAGTCACCACCCAAAACACAACCCAATTCCCCCAAGCTAGATTTAGAAAAAGAAATACTTCCCAACTTACCGAAATCCACAAAAACTTGTAAAAAGCAGTACACTTCTAGGAACGCCAACAATTCACCAACCAACTTTGCTCCTCAAAAGTGTTTATTTCCCACCCAAATCGGCCAAGCCAAAATCTTCCAATCCCAATTCTACCAAGGCCACAACTCCTAAACCCAATTCTGTGAAGCCCACCCATGCTAAGTCCACTTGTGCCTAGCCCAGTTCTGATGAGCCCACTGCTAGGCCCAATTCTGACAAGCCCCAAACAAGATCAGCTACTAGAGTGAGCCCAGGGAAAGGCAAAAAAATTGTACAAACTCCAATAAGTGGAGATGATGGGAGTAGTAGCAGTGACTCATATGATAGTGTTGAGGACAATCTGTACATGCCTAAGGCTGATGAACTATCAAGTAATGATGAAGATGAAGATGACTTCATCGTTACTCAAGCTAGGAAGAATGATTGTAAGAGGAAGAATGGATCTCATATTAATTTGAAAAAGGAAAGGGAGGAAATTATGGTGGATGATGATGGCTTAATTGTTGATTCAGACTCGGATGTTGACTTGGGGCAGGTCTTTGGAAATGAAACAAATGTAGCTAGAGATCACGATGCATATGATGCAGATTCCGATGGGAAGGATTCATGGGAATCACTTGAGATGAAGATTCCACCAAATTCTTAGGGTGAAGATAATGATGCTGATGATGCCATGCCTTTGTTTAGGGAAGGAGTCAAATTTGGAGAGGTTGGACTTGAGGTCAGGATCAGGTTCAAAACAAAGAGAGATTTCGTGGAGGCGGTATGGGAGTTCACATTGCAAGAGGGTAAGAGAAATCTATTCGAGAAAAATGAGAGTTATAGGTACAGAGCAATATGCAAGTTGAAGAAGGATCTTGGGTGTCTATGGGTGGCCTTTGCATCCAAGGATGTTAAAGACTCATGCTGGCAAGTGAAGACATTCAATAACTATCATGTATGTGAAAGGACAAACAAAAACAGGAATGCTAATAGGAAGTGGCTTGCCTCAAAGCTGGTGTGGAAACTCACGCACTATCCGAATTTGAAGCACGTAGAGGCGTTGGCTTACTTCAAAAAGAAGTGTGAATTGGACCTACCTAATGCATCACTTAGCGGGGCACTTTCTGATACAAGGAGTGTCATATTTGGGGACATGGCTGCACAGTATGGAAAGGTGAGACATTATGGAGAAACCTTGCTCAAGACCAACCCCGGATCAATTGTAAAGCTAGATGTCATTCCCCTACCAGATGGTGATGTCTTGTTTGAGAAGATGTACATTTGCCTTGATGCTTGCAAAAAGGGTTTCAGGGCTGGATGTTGCCCTTTAATAGGACTAGATGGGGTGTTTCTAAAGACTCAATTTGGTGGGCAAATGTTTGTCGGCTGTTGGTCAGGATGCCAACAACCATATCTACCTCATTGCTTGGGCAATTGTTAACGTTGAGAACAAGAAAAACTGAAAATGGTTCATGGAGTTGCTGTTGGAAGACCGATAAACCCATTTTCAATGGTTTATCTTGTGCTATAATCAGGCGAAATATCAAACCAAACCCACTTAAATACTTGCAAATTGAGTGCATTCATGAATTGTTACTCCTTAGGGCTTATATTGTGAATACATGCATTTTTGGCCATATTTTAATATAGATTTACTTAATTCTCATTACATTCGATACCTTGATTTGTTTGTTCAAGTATTTTAGGCCTAGATATGTTAGAATTGGATTGGAAGTGGCCAAGGAAGGCAAAAGGAGCAAGAATGAGAAGAGAAGAAAGGGAACTATGGTCATCGAATTAGAGCAAAATTGGACTCTTTGGAAAGAATATTTCAATATCTACAACTTTCATGTTGAACACTTTTTTCTAGTTCAAAGTGATTCTATGAAAAATTCGCGTCCAAAGATCAGTGCTCAGAATTTTCCTAATGCTGTCAATCCTGACCTCTTCACACTAATTGGATCATAGCTTGAGCTATAGAGGTCCAAATGACATGGTTCTAATGCCATTGTAAAGCTAACATCCAGAGCTTTAAAATGGTATATAAATTGCTCATATGCGTACGCGTAGGGACTTGATGCGTATGCACCCACCATTTTCAGCAACTTGGAGCCCAAGTTTCGACGCGAGTGTGTACACACCCACCACTTTGGTGCGTATGCACAACGGCGCGGGTAGCACTCATTTTCAAGGTCTAAAAGTGAATTTCAAGCCAAATGGAGGCCTATAAATAGGAGGGATGCTACCCCATTCACCACACACCCTTTTGAGACCAATTTTTGGGGATCATAAGTCTTGAATAATTTTTGGAGTGTTTTTGGGGAATTCATATCCTCTCATTTTCTCTCTTAGTTTAGTTTCTCTTATGATTTCCATTTTTCTTGTAGCTACACTAGCCAAACAATTTATTGTTTTTATGTCTGTTTAATTAATATTATTGTCGTTACTCTGCTCATTTAATTTTCAATCATAGTTATTCTGTTCTTGTTATTATACTTCTTTATTATTATGCTTGCTTTATAATACTGTTATTTTGTCCATTTAATTTTCAATATAATTCTCTTGCTCTTGCTATTATGTCTCTTTTATTATGCTTGCTTTATTTTTGTTATTATGATTATTGCTAGTATGGAGCAGCGTTCTTGTGTATTGCCATGGGTTGAAGTGTGCGGATAACCTTAGCTACTGGTCCCTAGGGGCACGGATGGGAGGAGCCGGGTTTAGTTCCGATGCTGTTAACACTATGTCCCTGCAAATAACGGGAAGGCCTCAACAACGTGAATTTGATGGGCTATTCGAGTTCACCGAATACCTTGGTCTTACGTTATTGAGTATACCTAGGACATTCGGATAGGGGCTAACTCCACCACTCGACCATTAGACAGAGTTGCTAATTTCCTAAGTGACAATCCATCTAAACTGGGATTGGCAGTGATCATAGGGATGCATAGTACTTCAACCCACGGCCGAACACTCTTTTATTATATTGCAATCTTATTTTGTTTCTCTATTTTTTGTTCTCAACCACAACTATTACAACCCCAAACTCTTTTCTTAACCAAAAGAAAACCTCAATTTTCAATTCCTAGGGTGAACGACATGAGTCTGGTACTCGGTATTTTTAACTGGTTGCATGCTGTGACACTCTTTTCTAAATTTAATAAGGTTTCCGTAATCTGGTTCGGAGCTATCTGCCACGAACTACTAATTTTTAATTCTAAGGAATTCCAAACCGCTCTCGGGGGCCGCATCAAAGACCTCAGTGACTATAGAGAAAATGGTTGGTGCTTCCTATCAGACATGCAAAATCCAACAAAGTCCAACTCGATATGGTTTATGTTTTATTCGTAGCCCACTTCATTAATTATATTTGGGGGGGCCAAATAGAGGAACGATATTATGTCAAACTTTACATGGATTTGTGTTTTAGTTTCATGCAGTCGTTTCTGTTAACCATTTTCTTGTTGAATTTACATGCTTGCCTTGCTGATATTATTTGCTTAATGCTTGCTTTGCTATTAAAGGTCTCATACCTGCTGTCCAAGAGCTCATGCCAGGAGTTCATAGATTCTATGTGTGGCATTTTTGGAGAAATTTTGATAAGTAATGGAAAGACTTGGAGCTTAGGGGTTTGCTGTGGGATTATGCTCGGGAGACCACCAGGGCCTTATTTAAAAAGAAGATGGCCTTGCTTCATGCAAAAAATGAGCAAGTTTGGGCTTATCTTGACAAGTTTCTGAGGGCAGCTTGGACCAGGGCATTCTTCAGTCATGGGCCAAAAAATGACAACATATGCAACAATGCTTGCGAAGTGTTCAACTCTAAGACAAAGGAGCATAGAGACAAGGGAATTATCACCTTACTCGAGGAAGTCCGAATGTTTGCAATGAGGTCCATTGCTAAAAATAAGAAGAAGTTGGTAAATCATGTAGGGAAGCTACCCCCTATACAGCGAAGCCGCTTACAGAAAATTATGAGGAAAACCCATCAATATAGAATAGTGTGGGCTGGGGATGATCCATATGAGAGGTTTCAAATTCAAGGGCCCCCAATGGACATGGCTGTTGATTTGGGCAAGAAGGTTTGTGTGTGTAGATTCTGACATATTTCATGTAACATTAACAAAAAACCATTCATGTTAATTATTGCAATTAGTTTATTTGGTTGTTTTGTGACCTTGTGTTTATTTTAGGGATGCCTTGTGTCCATGCATGTGCTGCATTGATGTATATTGGTAAAAACCTCGAGGACCATTGTCATGAATGGTTGACAATGGAGGCATACAAGCAACTTATCGCCATGCAATGTATCCAATACTGGGAGAACCACTTTGGGAGAAATATCAGTTCAATAGGCCACTTGCACCCCCAGTTAAGAGAAAGCCCGGGTGTTTAAAGAAGAAGAGGAGAAAGGATGCTGATGAGGGACCTTTAGGAAGTAAAAACAAAAAGACAACACCAAACTGAAGAGGAAATATAGACAATTCACATGCACTTATTGTGGACAAAAAGGGCTTACCAAGAGGACCTGCACACATAAGAAAAGTGATGATGCTGTGTGTGCTGAGATAGCTGCTGCTGAAGCTGCTAAAACTTAGGGAAACAATGCTCAAAGTAATGCAGCTGCATCTGAACAGGAACCCCCACTGTCAAAAATTGATATCACACGGCCTGATTATTCCCAACCACTAATCGTTGAAGAAGAGGTAATGAATTGTTGTCTTGCTGTGTTATCACTAATTTACTCCCATTGATGTTGATGAAACCCCCTTTCTCTTGCAGCTAACAGCATCTGTTTCAGCTCCAGTCACATGGCCAGAGAAGCTTCCACTGAGAAGGATTGCTTCTCAACCTCAACAGCATCCTCACATGGATCCCATGCAAGGAGAAAATGCTAAGACAGCAAAGAGGTTGTCTGAAATCATTAGAAAAATACCCACTCCAGGATTCATACCCCTAGGAAGAAATGAACAATGGCTAATGTTTTGAAGCAATTAACTAATGTTGCATTTTGTGTCACCTTTTAAAATGCTAAGATGCTACTTTGGACTTCATATGGCATTGCTATGCTAAGGACAATGGATATTTCTTTTTTGTAATTTACTTTTGCTAGTGTGTGGCCTATTTTAGCCTTTTGGTTGAGATTAAACTGTTGTAATGATGCAACTACAGACATCATGTGTCTTTGTTATGAATTATATGCTTATGTTGATATTGTTGTTGTCCCTTGATTTAGAATTTCACACTTTTCCTTGCAATTATACATTCTTCATGGCATTAATAACAAAGATGATAACTGAGTTCACAAAATAGGGCTGACAAAATTACATGCAGCAAACACATTATTTTCCTATTCCTAAACCTATCCCAACAATTCCAAACAGCACCATCAGCATCACAATGCTAAACCCTAAACCCCAACATTTCAGACTCCTAATCTCAGCCTCCAATTTGCTCACCCTAGACCCTAAATTCAACTTCACTTGGTCTACTCTGGTCTCACATTGTGTCCTCCCTGCTCTGGCTTCAGCTTCTTCCCCATCTGCCCAAACAAAAAGCGCACATCATCTCTGGCCAGAGGTCTACCATGAATATATTCATCCATTATCAGTCACTTACTATTACACACCATAACATAAAAATAATCATAACCACTCACATTATAGTTTGTGCAACCGTAGAAGGGTCTATCAAGGTTCAGTTCAGTACCAGACCACCTCAAAACCAGGCGCAACCCGCACCTACACCACTGTGGAACTTTCGCTGCTCCTCTGCCGCAGGAGGGTGTCGTCACCCAAGAACTCTGACTCCTTAACTGCGAAGAGCAACCTGACCCTTGGCTGCTATTCAATTGTATCCTCTGCATCAATTCGCAACACCGCAACCTTGAGAAGAAGAGAACAATGGCATTTGGGAATTAGGGTTCAAAGAATGACTTTTGGAACCACTCAGGGGCTAAATTGAGCCACATAATCACAATTGCCACACCAATTAACAACCTGACATCCAACAAGGCAACTGTCATATCACATGGCCTCCAACATGTCAAAGTTAACGATCACGTAGGTGTGAAATTGATAGAAGTGGACGGAAGGGCCAACGGGAGTCACTTCATGAAAAGTGGAGTGCCAAATTGATGCGAGTCAAATTTCGAAGGCCAATTTGATCGATCCCCAAATTTCGGGGGCCGATATGATATTTAACTCTAATTAAGTCTCCATTGAAACCTATGTGCTAAAACAAGCAGATTTAATTAAATAGTTTGAGCTATCCCATTTGGTACCATATAACGATAACTTACCAAAATTTGTATTAAAAAAAATTAAAACTTAAAATTTAAATGAATAACAATATATAGTTATAATTAAACAAAAATTATTTAACTTAACATTTATAATTTAATGTATACATGTAATATTATATATTTATTGTAATAGTAATTAATAAATAAAATAAAGCTAAGATAAACAAGTTATGAATACACATCACTAGTAACTTCCTCTACCAAACTTTTTTCCTTTTAAAATATATATCTCCTTTCAACAGTAGCAAAAGATACACATGTTAACCAATTTATTGGGTTCTAGTGATGATAATCTGCCAAAAAGTTGGATACTACTCTAATGAGAACTTTAAAATTGTCTTCGTATGAATATTTTTCATTTTGACCCTTAGATAGTAAATTCAATGCTTAGAAGATTTAGATTTTAGTATATTATAAAAATGTTATCTTTATTTAATAGCACTTCTATTTTCTTTAAATTTTACTTTCTCTTATAAATCACGCTTTTAAAATGTGGCCAAATAAAAAATCTTTATGATGAAAAGATGATTTTCGCATCTTCGTTAAAATACGTTGAAATAAGTAAAAGAGAAATGTCTCAAAATATTGAAAATTCCTTACTCATTGTTCTTCAATTTTTATGGTCGGATTGCCACTGAAGATTTGGAGAAATATTCTGTGGTAAAGGAAATTCTTAGCTAGGTGACAACTTTCTTGAATCCTTCTTTGTTATTTTCAACTTGCTGGTGTCTTTGGAACAGTTTTGCTGATCATGAGTAATGCTATGCAACTAACAAAAATTCAGTTAACATCAGCCAATAATTAAAATAGGATGTTCTATTTCATTAGGTTTTGAATGTTTTATTTCTAAAAATATATCTATGAAGTTATATGTATATTTGATTTTCAGAAGTTCTTGATTGTGTGGTATAGGACGTTTTGTTTTTAACGTTTTTGATATTTTTTTTTAGGTTTGATTTGTTGGTTGATTTAATGGTTAAAAAAATATTAGTTACCTATAGTTTTTTTATATTGCATTAAGATTTGATGTTGGTTATCTATTTTCCATTACAATCGTAGTTTTTTTTTTTAAATATATTGTCATATGGTGCTTCTAGTTGTCCTTTTCTTCAAGAATTTTATTACTGCTCTAATTTGTTGCTAAACTTTTTCAATTCTTATCTTAGACAAGTTTATTATTTAAGGGCTTGTGCTTTGGTGAACAATAGAAATTAAACTACCAACAGTTTTTATAAAGCAGTTGTTAGATAGCCTTAAAGTATATTGGTCGTACATCAATGATGGATATACAACTTCTTGGTAATCATGATAGATGATGAATTGGTAGTTATCCGGAATGGGATTCAATTTTTACAAAAGTAATTCAAGAGCTATTCCTTTTCGCCTCTTGTTTACTTAATTTCATGGGAAATTCTCATAATTCATCATCCAGTTCTACTATTGAGGACATATTTTGGGCTTACTAAACTCATTTTACTTATAACCTCATCTTGTTGTAACTAACAATGAGTTAAACAAGTAAATTTTATACGCATATCTCATTGTAAGAGAGAATGATATATGATCTTAACTAAGACATGCTCATTATTTAGCATGAAAACATCTAGTGCTCAGTAACAACCAGACCAAATATATATGAGGAAAAGTAAATTAGGTATTGTGCCAGTAATGTAATAGCTAGCTAGCTGCCAAGTTTGGTTCCTATATAAGCAACAATTTGTCACTTGAACAATTTTCTATTTCTCATCCATCCTATTCCTTACTTATATTTTTACAAAATGGTTAGTGATGATCTGATTATCTTTGTGAGTATCTACTTATATGAATGCACTAACGGGAGTCAGGAGAGGGTTTTCTTTGAGTGCTCCAAACCTATAAGAAGAAAAGTTTGGAAAGTGAAAAAGGGTCAAAGATAGGTAAAAGATTGCTGAAAATGATAAAATGGCATCATGACTTCCAGGTCTAGGAGAAACCTATATATAGGTTCGCGTTTCATGATCATATATATCTCGGGCTCACCAAGTATGCTTTGGTTATGATCATATATCTCATTATTAGAGGGGAGATACTTGTATTAAAAAAAGGAACTGCTATCAAAAAGATACCTCAAACTTTTTTTAAGATGTTCATTTATCTTATACATTATATTTGGAAGGTCTCATTAAACTAGTCAACATTTTTATTTTCTATTTCAAAAATTGAGTTTAAAAAATTAAACAAACCAAATTAATTTATTTTTTTTTAACTCAACAAACAAAATTAATTTCTTTCTATAATTTTTCCATTATGAGTTGCTCGCGGTTTCTTCAGTTGGGAGGCATTGTTCAACAACGAGAAATCATACAATTGAATAACTCTAGTGTTTTGAGCGAATCCTCCATTGTGTCCCCAAATAAAATTTTCCAAACCGAGAAATCATCACCGCAATAATTTTATGTTCATTCCAGTGGTGTCTTGGATCTGGCTTGGTTAGGTTCAGACGGAGTTTAACTCATCTAAGCTTGATAATGTTATCTCCTTCGTTTGTTATGTTTGAATGTATTTCTACTGTTGCGTACTCTGGTTTCATCTTCAATGAATAAAATGGTTCGCATGTGACAGATGATCATAAACATTTTTTAAAAGTTATAAAACTTTAAAACCTTGAACCAACAAATCTAATTATCATAAATACTAGGTTGCTCACTCGCGCGATGCATGAGAATTTAAATGGTTATTGAGGTTAAAAAAAAATGGGTTAATGTTATTTTAAAACGCCACATATTATTGCTTATAATGAAAATAAAGAATAAAGAATGAAATTAAATTAGTCGCAATTTCTCCTGTGAATATTATATTTTTTGCTGTGACAATTTTCTTTTCAACTTCCCTTCGATTTACATATAGTAGATGCATACTTGCTATATAAATATTAGCTACAAATAAATTTAGTCCTTTTATTCATATCCACCTTTATCAAAGTGGCTGTATTGCAGTTTTTACACGATGAGTTCTATTCAATTGCATTGATTTAGCTAAATATTCAATGATTTTGTATCATATATTTTGACTAAAATCAAGCTATCAATATAAATGGACATTGAAATTCTGCAAGTAAATTTAGATTACAAAGCCCCAAATATAGTTTATTCTCTTTGTGATTTATCCTATCAAATTCAATGTCTGAAAGTACAGCTACTTTGCCTCATTTGTTAAGATACTATAATACAGCACAACCAACAAACAATATAACTGATATTCCCATTATTACAGTACTTATGTACATAACAAAAACATATAGACTAAGTTAATGCAGGATTGATTTGAGTATATGATACCAATTTTTTAAGTGGTTTCCACACAGTTTTGCAACAATTATAGAAGTTGTTAATTTAATTTTATTAATTTTCACTGAAACTATTGTCCCAAAGTTTTATCCAAAATGTAAATATTGCCACCATTAAAAAAAAATTATTGTCACCAAGTCTAATTTTATCAATTATCATTCCCAACATTTATAGTGACAATACTCCCAACAAACCAAAATCTCCTTCTTCAAAGAATAAACAATTTATTTCAATTAATATCTAACCCAAAAGCATAATTGTATCAATTAGTGGGTTATAAACTTAACCTGAAGATTAGGAAACATATTTATTGGTGCAATGGCTAGCAGCCTACAGTAGTACCAAAATGAGTGGCTCGTCCATTTCCTCTTCCAAGTGTGTCATGATATCATGTACCAACTTTCCGAACAGAACGACATTTAACCTATTTTTCCTTAAAAGTAGAAATCATTGCATCAGAGTTAAAAAATAATTTATATTCTCCCTAATTTCATTTTCCTAAAAAACAATTAATTGCACATATTCAATTCATATTTTTATATTTACATAATATTACAATCCAAAAGGAGTAATAAGTTCACTCCTAAAATCTACAATCATCTTAATTATCACCATCATTCAACTGGATCTTTTCCCTCTTCCCACCTTTTTTGTTGACTCTGGTTTTTGAAGAACCGTCTTTCATTATTTTTGTTGATTACTGGTGATGGAGAACGCCTTCCATCATATTCTAAGTTCTACCAGGCCATATTAATGAGCTTGTTAAGACTCGGTATTCACACCCCTTCATGTATCCCTCTTGTCCATATTCCACTCTTCTGTTCTGCAATATGTTCCACCTTTTTCTATGCTTAAATTCATTCCAACACCTATATTGGATGTGCAGGTATATTTACATTGATAGTTCCGTTTCGTTAAAACTAACAACTATTTCTCTATGCAATCCTTTTTTTAGTAGGTTAATTTTATTTTAAAAATCTCCCTTTTACAAAAGAAAACTAACATGGATATAAATGTACAAACACAGTTAAAAATTAAAAATATTAAAAACTATTTTATAGTCATAGATGCTTCTCGAGATGACTCACCTGAGAGTCCTTGAACATCTATTCAAAGGCAAACATCCATTGTTTTTTATAATTAGGATATGAATCCTTTTAATATTTTTAGTATATTCATTCCATTAGTTTTCTGTAATTAGCAGCAACATGCATCATCATCAGTACCATAAATACAATAACATCCATGTTAAGAAAAAAAAAATTTATAATAACTAAATGAAAAAACATTATGGATAAGTATGGACACAATTATCAATATGAATTTTTTCTAATATGAATTTAGCTAAAGACATACACAACACTTAAACGCCATCAAACAGAGAGAAAGAAGTAAGAAGACATGTGTAACTTACCCATGCAGCTGCTGATGAGGAGGTTTTTGACGATGAAATTTGGGTTAAAATTAGTAGACTCATCAATATTTTTTCACACAATTGCTAGTAAATGACCATGTTTTCTATTTCTTGCTAAAATGTGCTCATAATTGATTACATGTTAAATTAGCTTCCAAAATGCATAAAAATTCACTAAATCTCCTCCCACTTGGTGCATTGATGTATTTGCTAGTGAATTTCAGATTTATAGGGATGGAGAAAAGCATAAGGAAGGCTAGAAAGAACATGAAAAGCAAGGATTGAAATAAGGAAGCCGAAAATAGAAGAAACAGGGCACCGCGCGCTTGCACACTTCATCGCGCGATCGCGCGGTACCCTGGGAGCCATTCGAGTGGATTTTGTCCACACCGTGCAGCCGCACGCCTCACTTGTGCAACCGCGCCATCAAAGGTAAACTCCGGCGTCAACGCTGCCACGTACCCGCGTGCTCTCTACCGCGCGATCGCACGATAGCGTCAGGTAGAAAATTAATGAAGGCTAAAATTGGAATTTCAACTATCCGGGCCAGGGACAAGCCCCTTTGAAGGCCCAATTCGACCAATATGAAGAAGGGACAACTGAAGACACAAGGGGAGACACACCATTATGATCAATTTTAGTGTTTGGTAGTTTTTAGAGAGTTTTTGGGAGAATTTCCATTTCTCTCATCTTCTCTTAGTTTCTTTACTTGCTTTACCTTTTCTTGTCAACCATCACCATCCAAACTTTTTTTTTTGTTAATTGTTCTAGTACTTGTTTTGTGGTTATTTCTATTTTGTTAATGAATCTCTTGCTTGTTAATTTCAATTGCTCATCTTTATTGTTCTTTTAGTTCTTTTGTTTTTGTTCATATTTTCTAGATTGTTAATCCTTGTTTGATTTTATGATCTATTGCTATTTTATGTTACTAGTAGTTATAATTGTTGATTCTCTTGTTGATTTACCTTATTGATCATCCTTATTTGCTTTTTCTCATATTCATAATCATGTCTTTATTTCATGCCCGCCAATTGTTTGATATTTTGTCTCTTATTGCTATGGAGTAGTGTTCTTGTGTCTTGGTCATGGGTTGAAGTGTGGATGACTTAGCCACTAATCCCTAAGGAGAAGGATGGGTTAAGACCTGGGTTAACACTGTTCCGTTGACGCTAGGCTTTTGCTAGTGATGATTGAGTCCTTAATGAGGTGAACTTGATTGATTATTCAAGTTCCAAGGACCTAGGACCTTCGCACTAGTGAGTTGCCTAGGACTTTCGGAACGGGGTTAATTTCGCCCGCTTGACCTGTTGACAGAGTGTGGTTTAGTGTCTTACGTGACAACCATTCATAATTGGGATTGGTGGTGTTCATAGGGACACACAATACTTCAACTCAAGACCAAGCACCTTTATT
>JASCZI010031086.1:0-13413 GCA_036250425.1 Stylosanthes scabra
GCTAATTGTTATGCAACTAAAATTCTGTGGGTTAAAATTGGATTAGAACTAGTTTGGATATAGTGACATGTAATTTAATCTAGGATCACTTTTGAGACTCATAAGGATTGGAATCTGAATTAGGACTTCATCTAATTATTTGATTGATTGACTAAGAGATTAGCTTTTGATTAGGTAATTGGAAACTGAATTACTAAGAGATTAGGATTTAGTTACTCTAGATTCGTTGTGCTTTGATTTCAAAAACATCTCCAAAAATCTTAACATCCCATTCCACTGATTTTTCCTCAAGTAAACTTTCTGCACTCTTTTACTCATTAATTTCGTGTTCCATACATCATAATTCTCTCAAAGTTCTATTCTTGATCTGCTTAATATAACTAAAAGATAGTATTGATTGGTCCCTTATTCCTCGTGGGAATGATACCCACTTCATTCGTGGTATTACTTGAATGATTCGGTGCACTTGCCGATTTTCACGCATCAATCCACATTACCGATTCACGCGGACAAAAATATAACATTCATAAAATTTCAAGACAAAAGAGAGAAAAATACATACCTGTAACCTGATATTGGAAACAACTCACAAACCCTTTCAAGTTCTTGCAGTTGCTGTCGCTGCAGTGGGCACCGATGTAGATGGCGGCTCCAGTGCTGCATCCGAGTCGGAATTGGGTGCTTCTTGTTGATCCAAATCATTGTCATCAGTTGATTGGAGGTAGATGGAATGGAGAATGTGATTCTGAAAGATTATTGAAAAATGTCAGGTAGAGAAATTGAGAGAGAACGAAAGCAATGGAAGGAGAAGAAGCTACTGCAAATTGAAAGAGAGATATAGAATGAAATTCGACAAACTCTCCAAAATCACGGAGGATTGTCGATTAAGGAGGCAACAACGTAGCACTAATGTGCAGGGACCTCAAAGACCAAGAGTAGGCGAAGGCTAGGCCAACGTGCTACCCACCCATGGTGGGCTGATTTCACACAGAAACAATTTTGTAAAGAAAAATTCAAAAGCAGGGGAAAATTCCATTTCAGCATGGGTTCAACGGGGTTACTATGGATATATGATATGATGATATATGATTTGATTTCAATTAGTACAAATTAAGAACAACGAGACAGAGCCCGTGACTTGAAAAAACAGCTACTTTCATCAACACACAAAGCAAATCAGACCATCATGTAAGCCATGGAAGTGTGTGCGTTTTGGTGTTTTCTATTATTATTTATATTTTCCTATCATTATAGAAATGATTAAAAAACTCATCTGATACATAGTTCACATCTGTCACGAAAACTTGGCATCAAAATGATAACAGAATACAGAGCAATTTGGGGTGTGCAATACTGCAATGAAATCATTTTTTCAAGTAAAGTACCTAATCGAATACAAGCAATTGTTGTTACTTATAAAACCCAATCTATATCTACAAATTCTCATTGCCTGAATGTTATTGAGTGAAGAGATTGCTGCTTTGTCATCTACTACAGCAACAATAACAAGTTAACAACACAAAAACGCTACTATACATGAGGCTACTAAATCTAAAAGTAAATGTCAAATGGCTACTATACATGAGTTTATCTAGTTTCACTCTAACTCAATTATTTTTAAAAAAAAAAAAAACCTACAGACTTTCGTACTCCACTCCAATGTTGTTGTCAATGTTTTCCTCATCAGAACAAAAAGTGTTGTCCATGAAATTGACTTGGGACTGTTGAAACTTGTTGATGGCATCTCTAGCTTCAGAAGCCAAGGCAACCTTTGCAGCTTTAACTACATCCCCTTTCTGAATTATTTTTCCAGTTACAGGAATTTGTAATCTTGCAGAGTTTGCTTTTCTCCTTGCTTCCCTACAACGTAGTTGATTGATGTATTTCTCATGCATTCCCTTGTTCTTCACTTGCTTTAGCACAGGGGGGCTAACAAGATTTGTAATGTGAGAGCTACTAAATCTTGAAAGGGACTTCTGCTTATGGCTTGAAGATGATGTCTCCGTGCAACCCTGCAGAAACCATTGGTTTTCCTTTTGCTTCTTTGGAGTAGACAGTGCTACACTACTAGGCTGAGATGCATTTGTAGAAAAATCAATGTTTGGTTCAAGAATGGAAAATATGTCCCCTCTGCAGTCTTGATTGACTTGAAGACGGTGCTGTAACAGCTTCTCAACAGACTTCTGGGTTATGCAGTTCTTTGATTTGAGAATATTAGGTCCTCTAACCTTCTTATCAGTGGGTTTGAGCAGTTTACTGGCAGACATTGAGAACTGTTGAATGGGCGATGATTTAACTGTCCTTGCCCTTGATCGAGGATGCAATTGAGGTGGCGTCACGTGGTCACCATGAATTCTATCAAAGCAATCTTGTTGAGACTTTCCTGGAACCTGCAAAAGATTTTGGAAGTCAATGATTCAGTGAATATGAGAATAAAATATGATGATAGCTATAAGCTAGCCATGAAGATCTATCCATCTAACAAGCTATCAACTACCATCATATTGTAAAATTGTAGTTCATTGTAGCCAATATCATTAGGAAACACATACATAAAACAAATTTATCCAACAACTCAATTTTAAAAAGTTAGACATTTAACCTAAAACATTACACAACCATTTCCCCATTTCTATCCAGAGCTGTCAAAAAACATGCAGGTTCTTAGGTGACTTCGATAGCATTATATTTGTATTTGACTAAAATCTGCTTCAGCTGATAAATTTCGATACACTGTAACCCTAGTGATAAAATTGAAAACAGATGAACCAGCCAACACAAACAAATTAGACAAGCCAAGATTCTTGCTCTCAGTGCTGCTAGTTTCATATAAGAACGGAGGGGTCAAAGGGACTAAACTGAAACTAGAAACAAGCTATAAGAAGGAAATACCATTTTAGAAACGTTCTTCCAAAAACCGGGGCTTGGTTTCACGGAAAAGAATGCTCTTTGCAGCGCCAATTCTTGTTCCTTGGCCCACCCTTCCGCCGTCTCTTTGCCACACTTTCTCTTCCTCCTTGCCTTCTCTCCACCTTCATTCTTCCTCACAACAGAATTGGAGGGTTTGCCGTTTATACTTTCTTTCTCGTCGTTTTGTTGCCTCTCAGCACTGACATTCTCTTTGACGAATCTGGGAGATCTTCTCAAGGGAAGGATAGAAGCTCTGGTATTTGGGCAGCAAGATTCGGCTGGTTTACTCGGATTGGAAGGTTTGTTTGAAGAATCATTGAGCTTATAAGGGATGCGTAGTGTGGGGTCGTGGTTGTTCTGTTGCTTGAGGAACCTAGGAGACCTTCGAGGAGTTGTTGGGGGAAGCTGATCTTTGTTTTCTTGAAGGAATCTTGGAGATCTTCGAGGGTGGTGGGTGATTGTGGCATCTTTCTTCTGCGACATTTCAATGAACACTTGGGTGACGTCCAATGCTGAAACCCCACAATCATTAATCAATTTAGCATATTCAACACTCCAAATTAACTATTTTAACCAAATTTAACATTCAAAAATCACATAAACTGAACAAGAAAGCAGCTTCAGCAACAACATTCAAAAATAAATTATTTTAAAGCTACCGGGGTTCAACCGGAAAAACCGTTTTATAATAAAATTATTTAAAAATAAAAATCAATACACAAAAATTATTAAATATTCTAATATAAATGCTACACAGAATATTTTTATTGTGGAAAAAAAAAACCGAGAAATTTTAATTTAACGTAATATTTTGTCACCAAAAGAAAATCTAATGTAATATTTTTTAATCATGTATATATCAATGTTTCCAACAAAATTACTGAATAAATGTCAACAGATTCCAACAAAATTGGTAACTTAAACTCAGAAAAATTTTATGGATACATATTCAATAGAATATTTGTATCATTCCATTACTAGATCATCTTATAAAATAATAATGTATCTGCCTGATTAAAAAAAAATTGTCCAACAACAGCCTGGGATGTAGGCAATGCATGAGAGAAGTCAGATGTAGCTAATATATCTCTCAATATGCTGCTAATATTAAGCTAATATAAAGTCCTAAAGGCTAAAACTGAACCAGAAGTTTCAGTATTTCACAAGCATTCCTATCAGCCCTGCCAAGCAAAATAACAAATAGATATGAATATCAAACTTCATACATTATTTGTGATTTGTGATTTGTGAGGAGCATTTCAAACTAACGACACCAGTATGTAGTAGTGTTTTGGGAGAAGAACATTCACAAATTTTATACATTATTTGTGATTTGTGAAGTTCTTATCTCTTTAGCTTTACACCTAAATCTCCATCAAATCTAATAGTATCAAAACACCAAGGACCTCAGGGTGTTGGAGCAGTTCAAAACATCAACATGAAAGCAACATCAGAACAACAACAGGGCACAATCAGCATGATCATCACAGCCCAAACAATAACCAAAAAGGAGTAGGAAAATAAAACACTAAGAAAGCAGCAGCAGAAGCATTCAAAAAATCAATTAATCTAAAGCATTCAAAAATTAATTGATACTGTTATCCATTGCTGAAAGAAAAATCAATAAAAAGGCAATTATTGATTAATAAAGCAAAAATTCAGAACACAGAAATTATGAACACATGCAGCAGAACACAAAAATTAAGAACACATGCAGTATACAAAAATTCAGAACACAAAAATTGAACAATAGCAGCAGATCACAAATGCAGTATACAAAAATTGACTAATTAAGAACACATACAGAACACATGAAATTAGTAGCTAACGCCTAAGTCCTAACAGAGAAAAAAAAAAAGGGAAAAAAAAAAGAACATCAACGAGCCAACGAAATCCAGAATAGAGTTTGAGCTTGGTTGCAAGATACCTCGTTGAAGGAGCAAAGCAAGAGAGTGACGAAGAACGGCGGCAACAGGGGCGGTTGAACGGGAGGAGCCAACGGAGTGACAAAGAGAGAAGGGTGGTGGTTGGACGCGGACGCGACGTCGAGGACGAGGACGAGGCTTCCCGCGACAAAGAACGGCGACAACACGGCGAGGGAGGTGATCGGCGAGGACGAACGGTGGTGGTTGGAGCCTTGGAGGTTCTGGCCGCTTCTCAGTTCTCACATTTGGGGGCTAGGGTTCTCGTTGTGATGGGGAAGAAGAGGTTCTGGCCGCTTCTCAGTTTTGATTTTTTCTTTTTTTTTTTTTTTTTCATTTTTTTACTTCGAAACGACGCCGCATAGAGAAAATTCTAAAAACCGGCCGAGTCTAGGTCCGGTCTAACCGTCTGGTTCATCCGTTCAGCAGTTCACGCTCATTTTATGAATTTGCGGTTTTCCCAGCCAAATCGAACTTTATCACTTTCCGGTTTGCAGTCCGCCCGATTAAATAAGTGGTCTGGTTGATTTTCAGATCCTTAGTTTTGTTAAACAATAATTCTACACAACCAAGCATTTTAAATAACCAAGTTCAACCAAGTCTTTCTCTTTCACGTGCTATTCACGTTAACTTTATTTTCAACGCACAAAGGAAGAGCAGTAGAAGAAGAAGAAGACGACGACCACTACCACGACGACAGCGGCGGCGAGGAGGAGAAGGAGAGCCAACGACAACGGTGACGTTGATGATGGCATTGACAGCGGAGGAGAAGAAGACGCCGACAACGACGACGACAACAACAACCACAACAACGACGACGACCACCACCACCACCACCACGATGGCAGCGGTGGTGACGGGGAGGAGGAGGAGACGACGACGAAGAAGATGATTAAGATGACAGTGGAGAGGAAGAGGAAGAAAAAAAAGATAACAAATGAAGAAAAAGAAGAATAACACAATGAAGAAGGAGGATGAGAAGGAACACAGCAGAGAAGTAGGAGGAGGAGAAGAAGATGATGAAGAAAATAAGAAATCTGTTTTTTTATTCAATAAATCCGGTTCTATTTTTTAAAAGAAATCTGGTTCTGTTTTTGTAATGAAATACATTTCATTGAAGAAGATGATGAAGAATAAAAAAAGAAGAAATCTGTTTCTTTAATTTAATAAATCCGGTTTTGTTTTCGTAATGAAATACATTTCATTGAAGAAGATGAAGAAATCTGTTTCTTTTATTCAACAAATCCGGTTATGTTTTTAAAAGAAATCTGGTTCTGTTTTTGTAATGAAATGCAATTCATTGAAGAAGATGATAGGGATAAGAAAAGAAGAAATCAGTTTCTTTTACTTAACAAATCTGGTTCTCTTTTTAACAGAAATCTGATTCTATTTTTATAATGAAATGTAATTCATTGAAGAAGATGATGAAGTAGAAAAGAGAAATCTGTTTCTCTAATTTAACAAATCCGATTCAGTTTTTATAAGAAATCCGGTTCTATTTTTGTAATGAAATGCAATTCATTGAAGAAGATGATGAAAAAGAATAGAAGAAATTTGTTTCTTTTGTTCAATAAATCCGGTTTTATTTTTATAAGAAATCTGGTTATGTTTTTATAATAAATCCGGCTCTGTTTCAAGAAGAAGAAAAAAAAAAGGAAGAAGAAGATCATCAACAGCAACAACAATAACAACAACCGCAGCAATAACATAACAATGGAGAAAGAGGAGGAGGAGGAAGGGATTACGATGATTGTAGTGGCAGCGACGATGACGGCGGCAACGACGATAACGGCGACATTGACGACAACGAACGGCGGCGGTAGCAATGGCGATGGCAACGCAGTAGCAGATTAAAGAAGGAGGAAGAGGAGGATGAGGAGTTGTAGAGAAACTGGGAAGAGGAAGTGCGCGTGTTTTCAAATTCTGTAATTTCATTATTACTTTTTTTTATCTCTATTTTGCTAAAATTTGCAAATCTTAGTTTTATTTTATGTTTATTTTTCTCTTAACCCATCTATCCTCAAAGTGCGGGAGAAATTCATCCACCGACTCTCTAAAAAGTATGCAATTTATTTTGTAGTTACTATAAAAAAAGGCAAGCATCGTTTAACAGTTTATATAAATTTTAAGAAAAGTAAAGCTAGTGAAACTAAATACTTATTAGCAGGAAGAATTAATTATAATAAAATATTATCGAAAGTGAAGCTAGTCACCAAACAACTTACTCAATATCTCTGATTGTAACGGCCATTTGCTTCGTCTTAATTCCTTTGCTCGTCACAACTTCTCTGTACTCTTGCTTTCCCACCACTTCACTGATGATGTCTGTGCCAATTTAGGTATCATATGATTACCAATTTAAATGACTTCATAATTACCATGTAAAATTAAAAGAGTGTATTTCACTAAAAAATACTAAAAGAGTTCAACTAACAAAAAAACTCATATGGATCGACGGATTCGTCATATAACAAATCTGGTATGTCCTTCATAACAAAAGGACGCAACTTAAAAGAGGTATATATTACTAACTTATACCCTTTTTCAAATAATGATCAGATTACACTAAAACAAACTGTTTTATGGAATCTGTGGCACCCTCTAATGGATCCTTGTTTTGAAAATAATTCTAAGAATTTGTGGCATCCTACCACGGATTCTACTTATATTATTTAGAGTTAGGGTTCCGTGGCACCCTACCACGGATTTGTTACACAATGGGTATATATTTTAACTGTTATTTTATAAAGTGGCAACAAGTTTATGTTATTTTTGGTTAAGTGTTGGTAATGATAAGCAGTAACGTAAAGTAACATAATCACCTTCCTAGATTTCATGAAAGGAAAAATTAATTTTATACAAAATATTTAGCACATATATAAAAAAAACTACTAAATTTAAATAATGTGCATTATCTATTGACCTAATCAATAAATATTTGATGATCCATGGCATTAAAGGTGTTCATAGGTAACGAGTACCCAATTACCCACCTGGACCCGAACCGAACCAATTAAATTGGTTCAAGACCCGATAGGTAATCGAGTATAAATTGGGTCCGACCCGATTATACCCGACCTCTATTGGTTCGGGTATCAGTTCTGAGGGAGTGGAACCCGAACCAACCCGTATACCCGATTACCCTTAATATTTGTTTTAAAAAATAAAAAATATTTATAATATATAAATATTTTTTAGTAAATTACTCATTCTAACCTAATAAATTCGTGAAAGACTTGTTTTTAAGACATATTTGTAATTAATTTTATTGTTTATTTGTTAACATGTTTTTTGTTTTCATTTTTCTTTATATTTTTCTTAAGTTTAATGCTCAATCGGGTACCCGACTACCCGAACCGAACCAACCCACATTTAATCGGGTTGGTTCGTTTCGAGTCCAGAAACAAAAAATTAAAAAACCGAATCAATCCAAACCAATTACATTTTAATTGGTTCGGTTCTCATTTTACCCCAAACCCAAACAGACCCGACCCGTGAACACCCCTACATGGCATGAAAAATCATATATTTTTTTATTATACCTACTACTATTTTTATTCTTGTATTATACATGATTCAACTATCAATAAATACATTACATATATTATATGTCCATGCAATATTTAAGTGTCAATTTTTTTAATTGATAAACATTTGTACGTCACGAGAGAATTGATGCAACTTTTTAACATTTGCACCATTTATATTATTTAGCTCATTTATACGTAATATTGGCATCATGAATCTTTTCTTTAATTTTAGAAACCATTATGTTGATTACAAAGAAACCGTGGCACTTAGGAACGGATTCCAGTTGGCCAGTTTACATGATTCAACTATCAATAAATACATTACATATATTATATATCCATGCAATATTTAAATGTCAAATTTTTTAATTGATAAACATTTGTACGTCACGAGAGAATTTATGCAACTTTTTTAACATTTGCACCATTTATATTATTTAGCTAATTTATACGTAATATTAGAATCATGAATCTTTTCTTTAATTTTAGAAACCATTATGATGATTACAAAGAAACCGTGCCACAGACTCTATATAAATTAGGATATGGCCCATTGTTGTATATTTCAGTTTTATATTATTTTTTTTAATAATATAGTTTTTGTAAACTTATTTTAACAAGTCAATGAGTCTGAGTTATTTTTGTACCTTTTTATAAATACTTATATTGATTATGTCATCATGTATTTTCTGTTTGTAAAAAAATATATGATTAATATAACCAACTGTTAGCAATAATCATCAGGTGAGCTAATCAACATATCGAACTGAACTCCCAGAAGAAATTTGACTAATACAGATAGTTGTAGAAGGGTTATGTCCAAAGAGTCTGAAAAATAGGAGTTTTGTAATCAAATTTTCAAATGAAAAAACGAAAACACCAAATTTTAGATGCAACACCTTAACCTGTTACGAAATTCTCAGTTCTCTACTAAATCTGGATTAATATGTAACTTTGAGACCTGAAAATGACTCTGTACTAAGTCATCTCTGTCACATAAAAAAATTCAAAATTGTTTAAAAAAATTTTCAAAAGATATCTAGCAACACGGGTTTACATTGTAATAAATTGATCCATACCATTCTATCGGCTTATCTTGAAATACTGGGACACTACTATGAGTAGTTTAACTCGTCTATCCTCAAAATGCGGGAGAAATTCATCCATCGACTCTCCAAAAAGTATGCAATTTATTTTGTAGTTACTATCAAAAGAGGCAAGCATTGTTAGTTTAACAGTTTACATAAATTTTAAGAAAAGTAAAGCTAGTGAAACTAAATACTTTTAAACAGGAAGAATTAATTATAATAAAATATTATCAAAAGTGAAGTTAGTCACCAAACAACTTACTCAATATCTTTGATTGTAACGGCCATTTGCTTCGGCTTAATTCCTTTGCTCGTCACAACTTCTCTGTACTCTTGCTTCCCCACCACTTCAGTGATGATGTCTGTGCCAATTTAGGTATCATATGATTACCAATTTAAATGATTTCATAATTACCATGTAAAATTAAAAGAGTACATTTCACCTAAAAAATACTAAAAGAGTTCAACTAACAAAAAAACTCATATGAATCGATGGATTCGACATGTAACAAATCTGTTATGTTCTTCATAACAAAAGGACGCAACTCAAAAGAGGTAGGGAACTTCAACAGATTGAACGGTTGTTTTCTTGCAGAAGGTTTGCGTCCTTGGTCTAGTGTCTACCACAATAAAATTACTCATGGTATACATTTTAAATTCTTTAAGCTTATCCTTCCACTGTTTAATCAAATATTTTGGGAACGATCCTTGTACTCGAATACCATGCTTGTAAAATAGGTAAATATTAATCTATAATATAATTTTTTTTAAGTGAACAAATTAAAACACAATAATACAATATCAAATTAAAATAACAACCTTAACATTTTGAATGACCATGTCAATACTATTGGTCTCTTCCTCGTTAATCTTATCAGACTCTTCCCATAACTGAATCAAGTACACGTTGAAGCACCAACCAAGCTTTTTAGGACCAACATCCTCAAAAAAATCAGTGACAAGAGCCATTTGATTTTTGCTTACTAAAAATGATAAATGTCGTTCTAACTTGCGAGTGCAATCTCAATTTGTAAATGGTATGATAATGGTATTATAACCCTTATATAGAACATGATTAATCTTAAATTATGATAGAAATCTTTTCTTTTATTTTTTTATTGTATTAATGCCATTAGATAAAATTATTACTTTATATAATTTAATTCTAGAAGGTATTTATTTTATTTTAATTTTCAAATATCATACTTTAAATATAGAAGTTTTAAAAGTTGTAATTCAAAATTGAGAAGATCTTTAAAATATTATTTAATTAAGGAATCAATTTATTACTAATGGTTCAAATTGATCTTATAAACTTCAAGAAACACTTTGATTGAAAGAAATCAACAACTTTAATTTTGAAAGGTACTTATTTGATTTTTAATTCTAAACATCATACTCTAAATATAGAAGTTTTTAAAGTCGTAATTAATATTCTAATTTAATTTGGGAAAATCTTTAAAGGAAACTATTTAAAATAAACGATTCGAATTGATCTTATACATTTTAATAAACACTTCGATTGATTGAAACAAATGATTCAGATTGATCTTACACAAATCAATAAACATTTGATTGATTAAAGTAAATGATTCAAATGGATCTTACACATTTCAATAAACTTTTTGATTGATTGAAACAAGAATAATGTGAACAGTTTGCATAATATCGACGCACCACTTGGCACAATAATAAACATTCACGTGTTAATAAAATAGCCTAACGCAACATTCTTATATAATGAAGTAATAGATAATAGATGGTTGTTTTTTTATGAAACCTACATATTCTAGCATTAGAGTTTTACATTATATCTGTTGTAGATTATAACTCTTACTAGCTAAATGGTTATTGCCTTATTGTTAAATCCTTGAACTTATCCTCGCATTTTAATCTAATCTTTAAAATTTTAATTTCCTTAATTTGATCTTTTAATTTGGCATTCATGATTCATTTTAGTCCTTGTCTCCTTTCTATTAAAGAACCCTTAATAATAGCGTATTGGGATACATGGAAGATTTGTTGCGTTAAACTATCTAACGGTTATTTAATTTGATGTGTCAACTGAAATTCTTTTCAGCACGCTATTAACATTAATTTTGTGATGGAAATAAGATGAGAGACTAAGGTGAATAACGAATGCTAAGTTACGAGACCAAATTGGATAAATCAATTTTTTTTATGACCAAATTGAGATATAAATTTTACATACCAATAATTTAAGTATTAACTCACCTAATTATATATTACAATTCTTTGATAACACATACGGTAAATCTTATATAATACTTACTCTTGCATGCACAAAATTAGATTATCAGCTAAGGAGACTACAAAAAAGAGTCCATATATAGCCAACAAAAAAGAGTCCATACATAGCCAACAAAATAATACTGAAGTCCATCCCAACAAAAAAAAGGAACTCAAATCGATCCCACGTTATCACCAAAAACCACTTCTCATCTAACCCAAAACGCTATTATCCACTCAACCCACTATCATCCAATCAAACCTAACTTCTCTCATTTTCCAAACTTTTACAGCAGTAAAAGAAAACATATCATCTACACCGCCATCATCAATCACTGTTTTCTTCACAGCTGCCTTCAACAACCGGCGCCGATCATCACCATCGTCTTCACCTTCGTTCAACCACCTTCATCTCTACCTCAACATTCTTGACCTTAACCACCACCGATCTTCACCGTGAAGATAGCTTCAACCACTGTGAAGTTGCTTGGACCACCGTCAACATCCTTCAACCGCTGTCGTTCTTCGTCGTTCTTCAACCACAGTCGACGCTTCAACTTCCTTCCACCACTGATTATCATTCTTCAATGAAGGTGAGCCAATCTATTAATCCTAACCAGGGTTAAGTTCCTTCGTTTCTATTTTTGCGTGCGAAGTCTATTTTTAATTCAAATTTGAAAAAATTAGTTTCAGATGATAAGCATGGTTGCAATGAGTGATAAGTCCTAACTGTTTCGGATGATAACGAATGTTATTTATGCTATGACTTTTATTCAAGGATTTTATGTTTGGTAAATGATAATGGAAAATGTTTTGACTGTGAACTGTTTGATTTTGATTAGGTTTTACTTAATTTGTGACTTATTTATGAAACAAGTTTAGTTAATTAAGTTTATGATTGTTATTGAAAATGTTAAAATCATCAAAATGCAGAGCAAGAAGAAGAGATATGTAGAGCTTTTAAATGATGAACAAATAGCAGTGAGATGATAATTAATGGCACTCTGCATGCTGAACAAAATAACTAGTTTAAATCAGTTTGTATATACATGATAACTGGTTCAAATTTTGTGACAATGTATATATTTGTGTTTTTTTTTATGCTTGTCTATTTTGGCAGCATCTTTTGTCATATTTCATTTTCTGTGTGAGGAACAAATTTTGTGACAATGTATATATTGTGATAACTTGTGAGGCTCCATGTATTCAAGTTTCATGAATGATGATCATATTGGATTCTTTTGCTTATATAATTCAGCTCTGATTGGTTGATATGCATGATAACTTAAAATTGATTTTGATTCTCAAATACTAAAATCTGAACTGAAATCATTTTGATTTTTTGATTCATGTGATTCTGAGTCATGGTAGTTTGGTTCCTCCTTTACAGGGATTAGAAAATGCCTTCCTCAAATGATAATGAAGCATAGAAAACAGGAGGGAGGCCAAGGAATCCAAATGGGCCTAAATAAAAATCGTTAGATTCTAGATGCTCGCCATCGGGCCTCAAAAATCTAATGACACAAATAGAACAAGATGACCTGAAGGTGGCTGAAATTATAACCATGGGATTTGGTGATTTTCAACAAATTTCAGATTGGATTGTGCAACAGGAACTCTTCCTTCATTTAGCTTCAAAGTTTGACCTGGAGAACAATCTTATCAAGGATGATGTTGGTAGCATTGAAGTCAATGCCACAATTGTTGAGCGTG
>JASCZI010031087.1:0-18012 GCA_036250425.1 Stylosanthes scabra
GGGCGACAGCCATATATTTGTATTATTTGATTGTATTCGTGTAAAGTACAGTCAAATTATCAGCTTATGTAATGAATTTTGTATTTCAAGGATGGGTTTTTACATTTCTAACGTTTAAAACATCCTATTTGTATCCCAACGTTTTGAAATTATATCAATTTTATCCCACCATTAATTCTATTAGTATAAATTTTAACAATCTACTCTTCCAAATGCAAAATAA
The DNA here is from genome assembly GCA_036250425.1 of Stylosanthes scabra. Taxonomy (NCBI): domain Eukaryota; kingdom Viridiplantae; phylum Streptophyta; class Magnoliopsida; order Fabales; family Fabaceae; genus Stylosanthes; species Stylosanthes scabra. Next base: position 224 of record JASCZI010031087.1, read on the forward strand.
ATTAACTAATAGCTTTCTAGAGCTAATATTTATCACAATCACACTCGAACAACTAAAAAATGATAAAGTTTGGATAAGAAAGAAAAATCGTTACATGCTTCTCTTTGTTTGGTCTTTATGTTATGTTCATGTATAGTATGTAAAATAATAATAATACGAATGAAGTGAACATGTCACTTATAATATTTTTGTTTTATAAACTAATTAATATGTGTATGTCTTTCTTAGTGATTTTTATGATTGCTTAACGGTAGAACAAAATTGATACAATTTAAAAATGTAGAGACACAAATAGGACATTTTAAATGTTAGGGACATCTTTAAGACTTATACCAAACATTAATAACGAAAATAATATTTTACCTTATAATTTAATATTACACTTTAACTAATCATTTTTAATGTTGATGACTAAATAAGGTTAGATCAAATTAAAATTGATCATATAACATCTCTGCTTTGACTATTGTTAGTTGATGAAATGACCTCTCACCAAGAAGTAAGAACCTGCAACCTCCCCAGTCCCGGCCCTCCCCCCATTCCCCACTTCACTCTTTTCCTTTCCTTTTCTTTTCTTGGTGAAACTCTTTTCCCTTTTTTCTGTATGGCAAAATATTTATAGCATACACACAAAAATGTTAATGAATATCAATGACTATTTCTGTAGCTAGGATAAATAATAAATGTTAGCGATTACAAATGTTTGGTTTAACATTAAGATAAGATAAAATAAACTATATCAATCATGCTAATATATTATAAATGTTTGATTATTTCTATTGCAAGTTTGATTATTTAATGTGGTTGTTTAACGGCAAATAGTGTAACATAAGTCTAAACTAGATATTATAATAAAAAAATGAAAAAACAAATACATAAAAACGGTAGAAAGAAACATTGTTTTTTTTTTTTTTTTTTGAAGGCATTTGTTAATCCACGTAGGAGTATATATATTGCGGGCGGGCAAGAGAGAGAAAGAGTCATGGATGGGATTGCACTCAAATATGCTCTTTGACCATCTTTTTGTTAGTTTTGACCAAGCAATGACATAATAATTCTGATTTGTTTAATTAATCAACTTAATTGACGCCTAATTGTAAACTTTTGGGCGCGTTTATTTTTGGAGATGGAGAGTGAGACTGACAGATTAGAATTAAAATTTTAATTTTAGTTTCTAAAATTTTAATATTTTTAATATTTTTAAATACTGAGGATTGAGGAACTGAAAAATAAGGACTAAAATTTTAAAAATATTTTTTTATTAAAATATTTTCATTTAATATTAAAGTTTTTAATATAACATTTATTTATTTTTTTTATTAATTTAATTTAATTTTTATATCTCAATCTCTATCTCCTAATAAATTTTAAATCAAATATAATAAATAAATTTAGTTTAGTCTCAATTTTAATTCTCCAATCTTAGTTCTTCAGTTTCTTTCTTTCTGTCAAAAGCAACTTAATTCTCCAGTCATAGTTCTCCAGTTTCTTTCTCTCTGTCAAACGCAACTTGGAGATTTGTTATGGCAAGATGCTGTAATGCAACCTGTATTGCAATGCCCAATTGCCCATCCATGTCTTTTAACATAAATCATAATCATTAGTATGATTCCTACGATAAAACATGTCTAGCAATAATTGGAAAAACAAAGAGAGTGATGGTGAAGCCAAGGATTGTTAATTAAATATTTTATATTTTATAAATAGAATATCTGAAATTAAATATTTTATTTAAATCATTAGTTGATGTGAATTAAATTTTTATTAATCAAATAGTATTGTTATTTTGATTAATTTGAGAAAGAAAGAAGGGAAAAGGTGGTGGGGGGTGAAAAAGAAAAGAGAGAGAGGGAGAGAGTGGAGTGACCCCATTGGAATTGGAATAGAGGGGAATGGAGGGGATCCCCCACACAAAAAGCTCTTTTTGTACACTCGGCCATCATGCTCTTCATCATCATCATCTTCTTCTTCTTCTTCATCTTCATCCCTCCCTCCCATTCTCTTTCTTCTACCCATGCCTCTCTCCTCTCCCACCTAGTAGTACTCTTATGGAACCACATGCAAACACTTAGCTTCTTCTTCTTCTCACTCAAACAAACAAACAACACCCTCACTACTGCTCCATGGAGATCGACAACAAGTGCGGTTGCTGGTCTCTCCTCAAACGCGGCGTTACAGGTTCCTGCAAATCTTCTTCTGCTTCCAGACACTCCCCTAACACTATCCCTCGTACTAGTCTCGTTTATGATGCAGGTACCACCTTCTCTCTCTCTTCCTCAACTTCTCTTCCTTTTCTCTTTCTCAATCTTCAACAATTTTCAAGCTGCTTTCTTTTTTACTTATGATGTGGTGGGTGTGCTATGCCTATGGGTACAAAAGATACATCTTTTTTTCCTGCTTTCTTTCTTTCTAACCATGCTTTATTGCTTTCCCCCCATTTCAACAAAACATGCGGATTCGGGACCCCTTTTCTACAATTCCATTTTGCCTTCAGTTTTTATGTACTATGCATGTTGTATTTACATTATATCAGATCCAAAACCAAGCTAAATGCAATTGTCACATGTCTCATATAATTTGAAGAAGGAAAGCCTTCACATTCATTTGTGTTGTTGCAGCAACTGAGACAAGGTACCTGAATGCTAGCAATAGAGAACTATGTGCTCCCAATGAAGCTAGAGTGTCTTCTGAAAATCCTGATCCCCCACCTCAGGAGAATAAGCCTCCTTCCCCACTTCTTAAATTCACATTTCAAGAACTTAAAGCTGCCACTGGAAATTTCAGACCTGATAGTATTCTTGGGGAGGGTGGTTTTGGTTATGTTTTCAAGGGATGGATTGAGGAAGACGGAACCGCCCCGGCGAAACCTGGCTCGGGGGTTACCGTGGCTGTCAAAAACTTGAAGCCAGATGGTCTTCAGGGCCATAGAGAATGGGTGGTTAGTAAAATATCTGCTTTGGGTTAGTAGATTAAATTCATAAAGAATTGTTTAGGACATGCCAGTTCATTGGATTGTCTCATGGCATTTTGTTAATGCAGGCTGAGGTTACCTTTCTCGGACAGCTTCACCATCCTAACCTTGTGAAACTTATTGGCTACTGTATTGAAGATGACCAGAGGCTTCTTGTGTATGAGTTTATGACCCGGGGAAGTCTAGAGAATCATCTATTCAGAAGTGAGTTTTCTGCCTTGACTTAGAATCTAGTATGTGATAAATGATTTCTAGGTTTGTAGAACGGGTTGTTACAATTATTGTATCTTACAATAAAGCTGCTGATGTTTCCTTCATTTTGAAGGAACTGTACCTCTTCCATGGTCCAACAGGGTTAAGATTGCACTTGGTGCTGCAAAAGGACTGGCCTTCCTCCATAATGGTCCCGAACCAGTCATTTATAGAGATTTTAAGACATCAAACATTTTGCTTGATACGGTATGTATATCTAGTTTGGAATATTACTATTAGTGTCCAAGAAGATTTTCGTAGTCTACGTATTTATTCACATGTTTTGTTTTATAGGAGTATAATGCGAAGCTTTCGGATTTTGGTCTAGCCAAAGCAGGGCCTCAAGGAGACAAGACACATGTTTCTACCAGAGTTGTTGGAACATATGGCTATGCTGCTCCGGAATATGTCATGACAGGTAAGAAAGGAGCAGTTTAGGACATATGTATAGATTATTGATTCTGCTACAATGTAGAAAAGAGCACATTGTGCCAAGATGATTAATTTCAGTACCCCCGAATTTGGTAACAAGTAAGCATGTCCTAGAATTCAATCACTCTGGGTAACACATGTTTGACTTTCTTGGAACTTAAGATAGCTAATGAATATGTGTCTCTGATTTTGTTTTTCTTACCAGGGCACTTGACAGCGAAAAGTGATGTTTATAGCTTTGGGGTTGTATTACTTGAGATCTTAACAGGAAGAAGATCAATGGACAAGAAGCGCCCGAGCGGGGAACAAAATCTTGTTTCATGGGCTAGGCCATATTTAGCTGACAAGAGAAAGCTATACCAACTGGTGGATCCTCGCTTGGAATTAAATTACTCTCTAAAAGGGGTGCAGAAAATCTCTCAGTTAGCCTACAGTTGCCTCAGTAGAGATCCGAAATGCCGTCCCAACATGGACGAAGTGGTGAAGGCTCTGATGCCACTGCAAGATCTCAATGACCTTGCAATCTTGTCATATCACTCTCGTATATCCCAGCAAGGGCGGCGGAAAAAGAAGTCGGACGGAACTCCACATCTCACCTACACACAGTCCAAGAGCATCAGGGCTTCTCCCTTGAATTCCAGCAAGCAGCATCGATGATCTTCCTCTGTATTTGCTTGCTCAATCATTCATTGAATCAAAACTCAGAATGCATCCTTTGTTGTTGTTGGTGTTTGGAGATGCACATTTCAAGCATTTTCATAATCTTTTGGGTGTTTAGAACCTGTCATGATGAGGGCCAGAAGAATGATGGAAAAAGCATTCACATTATATTGATTACATTACCATCATTAATATACTTCAATTTCATGTTTGCTAATGCTTTGTAATTGATGAGAAGTCTTGTATGTATATGAAAAAACGATCTCACATCTCAGTAGTTTAATTTGTTTGCTGCAACATGAATTCAGTTGCATTTAGCAGTGGAATTAACATTATTCATGCACTTTCAATGCTCACAAATTTAGTATGATCATTCATTCATCAATCAGAATATAGTTCTTCAATAAGAATAATAACTAATAACCATTATTATATTATTGTATAGTTGAACAATAATATTCTGTTATATTAAATAGCATTAGCATCTTGTTATATTCTGATGTGGTTAATGTTGAATAAAATTCACGAAAATCAGCATATATGCAAAGAGAATAAATGCCTTTACGCGTCTGTGGACTGCATTCTATTAACATCTGTTTTCAAGTCACAAATTGAATTGGAAAAAAAAGAACCTCACTTTGCTTTAATAATGCTTTAGCTTATTCTTTTTTCTGCTTTAACTTATTCTTCTTTTTTTAAGCAACAAACAAGAATTTGGTTATTACTTATTAGCGTCAGTTATGGAAAATTACGCCACAATTACTACTAATCATTCTTTAATCTTTTCCAACCTCACCTCACAAATCACAATCACATCACTCCTTATTCAACTTCCTTAGCATCATAATTTGGGCCCCATAGCTTTTTTTTTTCTTTCTTTTCAATATATATATTTTTAGATTTTTTGTTTTGATTTTATAAATATAACAAATACCAATATATATGGACTATGGTACGTTACCTAGATAGCAGTAGATTACCAGCATATTGTGGAATAGTCGAATAGATAATAAATGCACTATAACTAGTGAGAAATATTAGATTAATATTAAAATTAACCATCGATATAAAAATATATGCTGTATTTGTATATGTAAAAATATAGGTAATCAATATTTTTTTAACCAACAAATAAAAAATAAAAAACATCCATAACTATTATTTATAAAACATTCACAATGAAAGTCAGTGAAATATCCATAATTTTTTTTTAAAAAATAGAATATCCAAAATTTAAAGCAACCAATCATATAAATAGAACATCTAATTTAAGTTGCTAGCTAACGTTGATTGAATTTTCATTGGTTACCTAGTATTATTGATTATATATTTAAAATGAATTAAACAACACATACATTTATACATAATACATTAGTGAGTAATTAAAAAAATTTAATATACTAACAGTGTAAAAAATTTTATGTAGTCACTTAATCAAATTCATGCATTTATATGACTTTTGAAATAATAAATTTAAAAATTAATTACTTTTAATAATGTGATAATACCTAATTGAATATATGAAAAATTAAATTCTTAAAAGAATATGTGGAATAAATTGGGCACCCGTGAAAGCTTTGTGGTAATAAATATGTTGAATTTAATTAGTAGAGTGCATAGAGCATTAATAAAAAAAAAAAAATTAAAATCCACTCACTCAGAGAAGATTTGTTTGTTTCTTTTTTTTTTACAAAGGTCAGAGAAGATTTGTTAGATAATTATATTTATATTTAGGGCTATTTTTATACTTAACCTATCGTACATGCAACATAATGGGCAACCATTGAAGTTGAGGCCATGGTTTTTATTTTTTTTATATTTATACAAAAGATTATAATTCGAAAATGAAATTGAGTGACACAGACATCTCTAGATCTGCACTCTCTAATCTCTATTCTTTCTTGTTACTAGCTAGAATCTTTAGGTTACAACTAACCATGCATTATATATAAATCCATTCATTCTTTATTATTACATGGTTATGGTAATGCTAAGTCTATATTAAATTCAGCACTAAAATCAACCATTAATGTATAATACATATTAAAATATAAAATAATAATATTTTTTATTTATTTATTAGATAAAAATCAGTACCAAATCAGTTAGTATATATTTGTTTATAAACATATATATTATTTAAATTATTTTTAATATATAATTTTATATTTTTATACAAATAACTGAATTAATAATTAATTTTTTATATACACTTAATATAGTTATTATATAAAAACTAAAAATAGTGTCATATAATTGGGCATGGTTCATTTGGTTTTTGCTTACTGTATGAATATAAGCCCATGTCTTCTTGTAATGTGCAGTCCACAAAGAAACGATAGTTATATGTTTCTGACCTTTTTGTTTATAACAAAAAAATGGAAGACTATCATGGTAGTGTTTTTGTAGCTAGTTACCAGAAAATACATTACATACAATAAATTTATTTTATTTTCAACTAGAATTCAATTAGAGGCGTGCATGTTGAATGACCTTACTGAATAATAAGTAAACTGAGTTGTATATATAGATATAATTAAGTTTTGGAGTTATTACATATACAATAAGACGAGGTTTGAAGTTTGAACGAATAATAATATAGGAAGCATTTCAGATATACCCGAAAATCAAATGTTCCTGTATTTTTAACCGTTAATCTTAATTAATTTTAATTATAAATATATATATATAATAAAGATTAACGGCTAAAAATACAGAAACACCAGTGTTCCCGAATATACTTGAGACGTTTCCAATAATATAATAAAATTACACTTAGGTTATGATAAGTAATCAAGTCGGGTTAGTATAATAATTAGCTCACTAGTCTGCTTAAGTAAGTGTCGGAGTTTGAATACGGCCTGCTTCATGCAGCAATCCAGTAACCAGCTATAAATTCTTAAATGGAGCTCAGATCCACGTCAGAAGTTCCAAATGCATATTAGATGCTTATAAATCATGAAAAATATGTTGCTTAAACGAAACTTGAATTGAAGAATCCACCTACCCCTGCTCTAATTAACTTGCATTGTCTTAGCTTCCTCCTGCAGATCGAGAAACCACATGGAAAAAGGGTTTAGTGAATATATAGCAATAGCATGCATGTATTGGTTTTTTTCCAAGTTGGGTGATGTACGACACATTATTAGAGTTATTGAAGTAAAAATATTTCGATATTTAATGGTGGACGATATAAAAAAAAAATAAATCATTTGAGGTTGTTTTAGGGTATGTTTAGATTGTTGGTTTGAGGTTGAATGCAGAATGAAGTAACTTTATATATTTTCTTCAACCAAAAAATATTGTAGTACGTACATGTATATATATATCACTTGAAATGATCCCTAAAATTGAGTAAGAATAATAATACATTTTTCTTCCTTCTTCCTTCTCTTCTTTTAGCAAATGGATGAATAGCTTATTAGTATGTAGTTATCTACAAATGAAAGAAAATTATTAGTGGGGTAGTTTTGTTAACAAATAATAACTCGTTTAATTTGCGGATATCGTTACCATATCATATATAATCAGTTTTTTGTCAGCTGATGTTTAATACAACAGTTTATTGGCTATAAATTATATATATACACACAATTAGTACAACTAATAGTCTTCATTCTTTATTTTCTCCAGATTTTCTCAATAAAAAAAAAAACACTAAGGCACTACATAAAGTATAGGTAACCAATATTTTTTAACCAATAAATCGGCCAATAAAAAATAGAATATCCGTAATCACTAAATATAGAACGTTCATAATAATGAAAGTTATATAACATCTGAAATCTAAAACAACTAACAATCAGTTAATTTTGTATTTTTTAGAAATATAACATTTAGTACTTAAAGAAATAGAACATACAATTTAAATTATTGATTGATGTTAGTTGAATTTTTATTGATTACCTAGTATTGTTGATCACTCATATATAACATATAAAAGTTCTAACAGATTGATGATATATATGGTTGCGAGGGCGAAGAATGGAATTTAGAGAGGAATTGAAGGTGATGAACCCTAATAATAAACTTTGCAAAAAACATAAAGGAGAAGAAAATATGCATCATCATAAATTTAAATTTAATTTAATCCGAGATTCATATACTCAGTAAAGCAAAGGGGGAATTGATATTGAAGAAGATTATGTGTACTCACCTGCGTGCCGGCTGCCATGTTGAGAAACACAAAAAGAAGTTAACAAGGATCGATCTGATATGATGATGATGATGATGATGAAGTGGATATATAGATGGATGGATATGGATCGATGGAAAAGTGATATTGGCGCGGCTCAATCTGAGATCGTATTTACTGGCTTATCGCATGTAAATCCGTCTTCGGATTGAACCTCACCAACATCGCTTTCCTTTCTTTCTTTCTCTACATATCTCCTTCCCAACTTCAATACTATCATCATCATCATGAAGGTTATTGATGTGGTCAACAACTACCTGAATGATCCATGAACATAGAGATCAAGTGGGAGGGTGGGGGGGATCTTAAAGAAAATCTCAAGTGCCTATCATGGCTACCTAGCCTCTCTCTCTACCAAACCAAAAAAGAAAATAAAAAGGTGTTTGAATATTAAATAATATAGAATATCCCCATATGGTCCCCAAGGTTATGCACCTAATGACAATTATTAGGTGGCCATCAAATAAAGCTATCAATATATATCAAATATTATGCACCATGGTGGGAGCTATGGAGGAGTATGAAGACACACACTTACAAGGTTTTGTTTGGTCTTCTTTAGGAACATAATATATATATATCACCACAATTTGAATTCTCCAATGGATGATTTCATGGGAGTCACTATCAATTAATGCATTAATACGGAGAAACTACTATATTTATGCTAGCAGCATGCCTAAATCAATACTAATTAATTGGGAATGAAAGAAAAAAAAAAAAAGAAGAGAAGAAGCACAAATAAATTAAAAAGCTATAATAAATTGTAAGCAAACCAAAGTGGGTTCTCCACACACCATAGTAAATCACGGGCTATGAAATGGAGACAAAAGAAAGAAAGGGGAATGGGTTGGTTCTTCTTCTTTTCATTTTTGCCTTTGCTAAATTTGTCTTTTTATATATATCATCATCCCACACATTCAATTCATATATTGTGGTATTGTACCAAACAATAGCACTAACATAGCTTTGATGAATGGTGATAATGATGATGATGAGATCATTCTTGTTTCTTTCTATCAATGCAAAACTACTAATTAGTATAGAGTGTTAGGGAGAGATCGAAGAGAAGGATGAGTGAATGAATGGAATGGAGGAGAAGAGAAGGATATTGATGTATATAAGTATGGAATGGAAGGGGTTAGTGTATGCCTCGGGATGGTGAAGAAGGTGAGTGGAATGATGTAAAGAGGGAGCAACACTTACTTTAGGGTTTCCTCATGCTTAGTTTCTACTCAAATCTAAATCTACTGTCTTTGCGCATGCACTTCTAAAATATTCTCTATACATACATATATAGCAACAAAGAAAGAAAGAAAAAACACAACAAATTTAATTCTGTGTCCTTTCTTTCTATTGTTTATTTTAGATCATGCTTCTTTTATTGGTGACGATAATAAAGCTATAAGAGAGAATAAGATAGTTGGCTTATATGAACCCTCCCTTCCTCTCTATGAACAAAATCATGCTTGCTTTTCTAATATAATCCATTATCCCAACATCACTAATTATTACATGTTTTTTAAATAATGCTTATTATCACTTCAAATTAAAGAACCTTCCATACGACACATTACTCATCATCTTTTTCGTGTGTTTCTCATCTCTTCTAAGATATTCATATAATTAGACTATACATTAAATTAATAAAAAATATATTTGTGTTATTTTTAGTGAATAATATTAAATATACATCTAATTTCTTCGATCAAATTTAGTCAAATTATTTATTTTTATATTAAAAAATATATATTTTGATATTAAATAATATAAAAATAACATAAAAATAGTTTAATATAAAATAGATTTTTTTTTAACATAAAATAAATAACTTGATTATATAAAATATGTATACATTTAAAATTATTATTTTTTAAATTTCTAAAAAATATTTTTTCACTTGTAATAAACAATAATTTCGTAATATCATGAAAATATATAAACATTGCATGGACATTTGGCCATGTCATGTGTGTATATATGAATATTCTTGAAAGAAGTTTGGGAAGGTAGTGAGAAAAAACATACAGAGAAAAGAATTAATTATGATTAAGGAAGAATGGAAAAAGGGCGCGGGGACACCGGCGCTTAAGGGGCCTTCCTTGGGGGTTCAATGGGAGACACTCTCCTTGGGTTTTGCTTCTTTTTCTCCTTACATATTCTTCATTCCACCCCTCTTTGGGAACCGTAAAAGTCACTTTTACAAAAGGGTTTAAACAAATCAACTAACATTCCACTCCAAATAAATAAATAAATATTTATTTTCGTAAATCCTATAAGTAGTTAATTTTATGTAAAATAATTTTTAAAAAAATATTGGTTAATTTGATATATGTAATTGAATTTTTATTTAAAGATTTTTAATTAGTAATTTTTGTGTGAATTTTCATAGTCACGACTCTTATTCAATAAGAAAGAAAGAATTTATTGTTGCTAATTTTTCCTTTTTTTTTTACTAGTAGAGTAGTAGTTTAACAATATATAGCTATTTACTTTTTTTAATTTTTTAAGTATTTAGGAAGATATGCAAATTGAGTACATCAAATAAATCTATGACATAATACAGAGAATTCGTTTTATTCATATGGTTAATTCTATCATTATGGTTAATTCTATCTAATGAGATAATTAAGATTACGATGATGATGTTGTAAGTTGTTTTAACTTGAAGAGAATATAATTTTATTTATTTATTTTTTATCAAAGATATATCGAAAAAGAGATTCGAATTTAAAATCTCTATTAAAAAATGAGACAAATTAAATATAATTTAAGTTAGACTTTATTGGCAAGAGAACGTGTACGTTATAACAAATTTTGAAAGTTATAAGTATGCCGCGAAAATCACATGGTATTCCAGCGCTTTTAGCCGACTTGATTGATTTTAGTTATAAAATAAATATATATAAAGTAATTAGTAAATAGACATATTGATGATTTGTTTTGATAAGTTGGCGTGCCACTAAGCAAACATATTCCCCCACGCCTTAAACCAAATTGCGAATTTCTCATGTCTTTCATCACCAGATCCTAGGACTTTCCCTTTAATTCAATTCCTTTTCATTCTCCTACCTTAAAGCGTGAGGGATATGGTCAAAAGCCCCCTCCTCCATTCTCTCCTCCATCATCATTCCCTTCATTCCTTCCTCACCCCTCCTTAAAATATTCCAGACTCGTGCCATGATATATGCATGCATGGGTTCAACAAAGACACATTTTATATATATATGCTCTTATGCTTCTCTTTTAACCCTGTCTCATCTAATTTATCAATAGGGACAGTGACATCCATTTTCTTTTAAAAGCATGGCGGGGTCTTGTGGTGAAAGAAAGCCAACATGCTTTCTCTCACTCAATGCCTTTTTCCCACCCCATGTACTATACCTTTTTTCATGTTATTATCACTGCATTGCTTTTCGTTTCCTTAGATTCTTGTAATGTTTTAAATTTTAATAAGTCCTAAGTAGTCTTAATTATAATTTATAATGAATGTTGTTTAGTATTATTAAATATAATTAAGGAGGAAATCATCATGATGATACTTTAGAGGGAATAAACATTGATGTAGAATAATCCAAGACAGTAAATTAAAGAAGAGGGTATACATAATCTTTTGGAATGCGAGGGGGTGTGCATGGCAATTGAAGAAGGAAATGAAGTTTGTCAGTTTGCGAAGACAAGAAAGACATGCACTCCACACGAACTCCAGTTGATTCAGCTTCTTTGTCCCTCTACCTCTTATCATGGATATTTTCTTCAGGGAACACTACTCTTCATTCTCTTCAATTCACACGTCAACAACACTTATTATCATTCTCATATATATATATATATATATACATACACGTTGACTCTTGACAGGTACATCAGCTAGCTATATAAAATCTGTAAAATCAGAATTATTTCATGGCTTCAATTAAGGAGTTCATTTTTTTCCACCAAACGTAAATATAGAGGAAGTTTAAAGAATGAAATGTTGGAATCCAACATAAATGGTAAGTGGCTTGGATTGTTTAAGTGTTTAGTTTCAAATTCGAATATTGAAGACGACATGTATGGAGAAGGGAAATTGATCACATCAAACTCTTGAGTGTCCTTCGAGTGAAACACTCAATAAGACGTGGGAGATTAATCTGAATCTGTTGGACCTAAATACCCTAAAAAAAAGATGAAATGTTGGTTGAGAAAATTAGTTTTCTATTTTTTTTTTTAGAAAATCAAACATTTTTTTGTAATGTATAATTGAACGGGAATGAAGATGCAAAAATAAATAAATTGGTAAAAGTGTAAAACACATCTCATGTATAGTCAGTAGTTTGCTTATCTAAATATTAACACTTAATGCAATCACGGTAAATAAAAGTAATTTTATAGGGATAATAGAACAAAATTATCATATTTTTTTAAATATTTATAATTATATATTTATAATATTTAAAATTATATCTATTTATTTTAACAAAAAATTTAAGAATAAAAAAAAAAAAATCAAAGCTGAAACAATGAAAACAATGAGAAACACATTGCAAAGCTGAGAATTTGGGTATTGAATTATTTTTTATTTTATGGGTCGACATATCTTGGGTGAAACTGCAAACAAGCCCAAATATAGCTGATGAGAATTTGTTGGATTCTTTTTCATTAGGAAACTTTTCTGGTTTCTACCCAAACAAGCTAGCTTACTACAACACTACAACTTATGAATCAAAACGAATATCCAAGACCACTTAGACCAGAAAACACAAATGAATATTTCTAATCTAAGAAAATTACAAAAATAAAATTACAAAAAGAACCTCAAAAAAGTATGAAATGTTTGTTAAAAATACGTAAGTATGACTGTATGAGTTAACTTAAAACGTACGTTCAATGATAATAATAATTTAGTTAATAGGAGTATTTTGACAAATTTCTTAAGTTTTTTTCTTGAAACACTTAAAATTTAGTATTTAGCTATTAATGAAAGGTTTAAATATTTATATTTATTTAATGATGGTATCTTTTGATAACAAAAAATAATTGATTTTATGATTTTATCTGATTCGAAAATATAATAAACAATTTTGATGGGTTAGGATTAATTTAACTCGAAACCGTCGGAGGATCACGGAAGTTAATTACTGGGCGGCGGTGAAGGACGAAGCCAAGAGCCATAGCTGAAAACAAATTAGGCCATCTCAACCGTTAAATCTCCGATCCTCTTTTGATCCAGCGGTTCTCATTTTACACGAAGCTAATTCCTTACCCGCGTCGCAGAATAATCAACACAACGTTACGCTATCACGCTAATCTCCCTTTCTCGTTTTCGTTCCACTTCCCGCAACACGCACTCTTTCCTTCGCTGCGAAGGTTCCTCTCTATTTCCCCTCTTACTTCGATTTCTCTTTTCATTTTCACTTCTCTGCGATATCGCCGATGCTAGAATCGGAGCTTCACGATTTATCGGACGACGCCGATTACGCCGCTTCGCAGCAACAGGTAACACTGTTCTCAATTTTCCGGTTCCGAATTCCGATAATCCGATCCCATTGTATTTCAATTAGGGTTGCACGATTCAATTCAATGCTTCACTATCGGATTGCTTTTTTATCATTCTAATCACAAATTTAACTGAGTTGATGATTTTTTTTTTTTTAATGTATATGATTTGATTAGGGTTCTGCTAGCGTCATGCTGCGAAGCGATAGTGTTAAGCTGAGCTCGCCTCGTGAGCACGACGATGCTGAGGTTGTGTTTTCGAAGGACAATGTGGCAATTCATCCAACGCAGTTTGCATCGGAAAGAATTAGTGGAAGACTGAAGCTGATTAAGCAAGGCTCTTCGTTGTTCATGGTGATCATTTTTCTGTTTGCTCCTATACATTCCATTCGGTCTAATTTATTGTTCGTGGCTTTGTGCTCATGTGTTCGTTTTTGCTTCCCTGTAGACTTGGGTTCCTTACAAAGGCCATAGCTCAGAGGCGAACATTTCCGAGAAAGGTAATTTCTCATTTGGTGTGGATTGAATGAGTTTATTATCTTGTGCAATGTGCAGTATTAATATGCTAAAGTTTCTTCCGTTTATTGGTTAGATAGAAGCCTTTACACCATAAGAGCGGTGCCTTTCACTGACATTAGGTCCATCCGGAGGCATACGCCTGCACTTGGTTGGCAATATATCATTGTTGTTCTATCATCAGGTGAAGCATTTTGTGATGAATCTAATTGGATCGTCCCTTTTGTTTTTGGGTTGCCTATTTAACATTTTCGATAGCATTGATTATGTAAATAAAATGTATACGAAGAAATATATTGTAACTTATTGTCTATACCATATATTCTGTATTTGACAATTCTATTTGGTGTGAATAAAATCTTTATGCAGGACTTGCTTATCCTCCACTGTACTTTTATAGTGGAGGAGTCAAAGAATTCCTTGCTACAATCAAGCAAAATGTTCTTCTTGTGAGGTTAGCATCTGGCATTCCTTTTTATTTATTATGTTAAAGTCACTACATTTTACTGGTAACTGATTAACTGTGTGATGAATTCTCAGATCTGCTGAAGATGCAAATGTGTTCCGTGTGAATGATTTTCAGAATACTCTGCAGGTATGTGCTATTTGATGTTTGATTAAAGGTATCTATCTATAACTTCTATCAATATGGAGGAATATCTTAAAAAATAAAGAGAAAAGTTTTCATCTGTAGGAACTTGTCCCTTTTGGTTGGATGGTGAAAAATTGTAGGCTTCTAGTTGAGTGCCACATGTCAACTTTCAAAAGAATGCTTCTAAGATATTATATGTATAGATAGATATGTAGATAAATATTAGAACGGACACTCATATTATGTATGTGTTTTTGCTACTCTCTTGTAAATAGATGAGGAGAGTGTAAATGCTTACATCTGGGATGCTTTAAGATTCTGAAGTATTCTTGATTTATTAGATTCAATTTTATATCATAATATTTGGCTAGCTGAATTTCTCAATTTTTGGATTGACTGCCAGAGAACTTTGTCTTCGTTGGAGCTTCCAAGGGCTGTTTCTGTTGCATGTGGACCTTCAAACGTGTCAATTGATGAACCAAATTCACCAAGTTTCAATGAGAACCAAGAAAGGACCAATAGTGGTGCCAATAATCTAAGTGCCAGTGTTCCTCAATTCCATGGTAGACCAAAGCATAAAGTTAATGATCCTCGGGACATTTCTATTCAAGTTTTAGAGAAGTTTTCTCTTGTAACAAGATTTGCTCGTGAAACAACATCTCAACTCTTTGGTGAAAACCAGAATAATGGGTTCAGTGGCTATGAGAGGAGAACCCGTATCCAGCCTAACCTTGATCAGCCAAAGAAATCTACTGATATTGCTGAAAAGGTTCCTGCTGAAAATCCTGTTATTCCAGATCCCAAGCCGGTAACTTATTTTCTTCGTTGCTGATATTGTTAATTCTAGCATTCTGTAATCAAGAGAATTTCATTCTGTACGTTGCAAGATTATTTTAGACCTTTTGTTACATCTTTCCACATCTTTTTCACCTTGAATATCCTTTGGCCAGTATAGTATAATGTCTTAGATTCTAAGTATCTTGGGTACATCTAGTGCCATAATTTGTAGTTACACTTGTTGTCCATTTGTGGCATCTGTCAATCTGTGCTTATTTTGTATTCTTGAATATGCTGGTTGTATTCTTGTAATGAAGGTTAACATTATACTTGGTGTATAGGCATTTGGAATGATTTAAAATTCCACTAGAATACCAAATTTCTTTGATTATTTTTCTACTGTTCCTAAATCCTATTTAGTATTTACCCTGTATAATACCAATGATGTCTTTTTTGTTTTTATCTTCTGGCAGCTGGATAAATTATCACTGGTATGGGGAAAACCACGTCAAGCCCCCTTGGATTCTCCAGAGGTATGAACTATGTCTATCTTGTAAGATATCGTTACTTGTGCAGGCTGCTAGCATAACTGCGTAAGTAACCCCATGCTATTGTTTTCTACATTGTTTTCCGGGGCCAAACATCCACAGTGGTTGGATTTCTTGGATGCTGAAGGGAGAGTGACAGACTCTGAAGCTTTGAGAAAGAGAATATTTTATGGTGGACTTGAGCACAATTTACGAAAAGAGGTATGTGCACTACTTTTGTGATCACTTTTGAGCCAAGTACTTTGATGATGAATATGTTTTTACTCTTATAAGGCTATGTATTAATTGTAGGTTTGGGGTTTGATTTTGGGATACTACGCATATGACTCAACATATGCTGAGAGAGAATTTCTGAAGTCAGTTAAGAAGTCAGAGTATGAAACTATAAAGAACCAGTGGCAGGTTTTAAGTTGATCATGGCATGCTTTATATATATATTTGTTTTCTAACATTCACTTAAGAATACTTCTTTTTTTGTAATAAATTATTGGTGAAATTGATTATGTAGAGGTCATTGTCTTTCAAAACATTTATATCAAGTGCTAACCCTGCCAGTTACACCATTTCAATGATGTGAACTGGGATTGTCTCACATCACTTTAGCCTTCATTCTTGTTTTCTTATATTTGTGTGCGTGTGTGTGCGTAATCAAGCCTTTTCGAAAAAATGTGTTTATGTATTTTTTCCACCCACTGTAGAGTATCTCCAAGGCACAGGCTAAAAGATTTACAAAATTCAGGGAAAGGAAAGGTCTTATTGAGAAAGATGTGGTAAGCTAGCAAATGACACAACTGTTCTAAGCTAGAATGGCTGCATATCGACAACCTGAATGATCCTTAGTTTTGAATATCGTTTCTTGTATTTTTGAAGGTGAGAACTGATAGATCGCTCGATTTCTATGAAGGGGATGATAATCCAAATATCACCGTTATGCGTGATATCTTGTTGACATATTCATTCTACAACTTCGATCTAGGTTATTGTCAGGTACTATTCGGTGGATCTTGGGATTGGACTAAAGTATTGTAATATATCATGTATATTTAAATCATTATTCATTTTTTAATGCGGAATGCTGGCTGCCTTTTATGTGTGGTCTCAATATAATGCTCCATTTCCTGTAGTCCAAGAAACAAGAAAATAAGTAATAGATGAGCATTGTTGTTCTGAACACCATGTCTAATTTGGTTAAGAAATTTTATATATGTGCTATTTTACAGGGAATGAGTGATCTTCTGGCTCCAATATTGTTTGTGATGGGCGATGAATCAGAGGCATTTTGGTGTTTTGTTGCTCTACTGGAGCGTCTTGGACCCAATTTTAACCGTGACCAAAATGGCATGCACTCTCAACTGTTTGCGTTATCTA
>JASCZI010031088.1:3874-18302 GCA_036250425.1 Stylosanthes scabra
CGTGATTGGCAACATTCTTGTGCGACTCGAAATCTTAAGCTTCTGCGGCTCTAACATTAAAGAACTTCCGGCTGAAATTGGGCAACTAAGCTCTTTAAAATTGCTGGACTTGACAGGATGTGATCAGCTAAACGAGTCAGTTCTTGGTGAATTGATAGAACTTTGTCAGCACTTGAAGGTTTTTGAAATTCAAGTAAGAGAGGCAGAAATTCTGCCCAAAGATTTGAGTTTCAATAACCTAGAAAGGTTTTGGATTTATGTGGCTTCACATATACATAGGGATGATTACCGTCGTGTTGGATATGTGGAGCCAAATACATTAGTGTTCGAAGATACAAGTTACAACAAGTGTATGAAGGGTAGTTCAGTAGTAATGCAATTGATTAGGAGATGTGAAGTTCTCAAGATAGTCGATGTGAAGAAGTTGAAAAATGTGATGTGAAAGTTAGTTGATGATATTAGTGGATTCCAATGCTTGACAGATGTAGAGCTTCATTGGTGTAGAAATGTTGAGTATGTAGTAGATTGGATGAATGCAACTTCATACAAATACAGTGCCTTCCCGCTATTGAATTCATTGTGGATATAGGACCTCCCAAAGCTAAGGGAGATATGTAAGGCATCACAATGATGGCAAAGTCAACAACTCCCTCATTTTTGAGTTCTCAAATTTAGCGAAACTATATTTGCATGCTCTTCCAATATTCAGTGGATTCAGCATTGCCATCGATTCAAGTGAGGCATCTTCATCATCATTAGATTCATCTCATCATGTAAGGTTCTTATTTATTTTATTTTATTATCATCACTCGTCATTATATTCTTTACTAATTCCTCTCAATTTAAATTTCTTTATTATTTCATCACGGTACATGCACCATCCCCCCCTAAATTTTATCATTTCAATTTTTTAATTTGATAAAAATAATATAATACAACAATTTTTTATAAGACAAACAATTAACTTGTGTATAATGATTGAATAATTATTTAGAAGATATATTTAAAATTATATTAAAATTTGTTCTTGGGACAACTTTTTCATTTTTAAAAATTTTCCCATCAGTCACGAAATAATGACAAACAAAATAATAAAATCACTCAATGTAACATAATCCAATTTTATGGACAATAATGCCTCTTTTTTAATATTTTATGAAAAATTGCATGGAAATATAATCTTTAGAGCCTTTTTGAAAATATATTTAATATGTTGTTATTTTTGTCAAATTAATATTATTTTTGGAACATTTGTTGTTTTATGTTTTAGAATTATTATGAGTTTAATTTTAATGAACTTTAAAATGTTTTATACATTTGTCCATTCGTTTTTTTTTAAATTATCATATGTGGCACTACAAATTGGATAAACTTATAAAATTGTTATACGTTAATAATATATCAAAATTAAATTTATTATTTATTTACAACTATTTGAATTTTTGAATATATTTTTGATAGTTTATTCTTTCAAATACAAAAGACTTTTTAATAATAATCTTATCGATAATGTTAGATAATTAAGAAAAATTCAATCAACAACTTAAATTGAATGTTCTGTTTCTTTGTGTTTCGGATGTTCTGTTTTTTTAAGTTTCGGATGTTCTATTTCTATTGTTGGTTGCTTTAGGTTTCGAATGTTCTATTTCTAAAAAAATTATAGATATTCTACTGACTTTCATTGTAAACGTTCTATAAATAATAGTTACAGATATTTGGCTGATTTATTGGTTAAAAAATATTAGTTACCTCTTTTCCTAATCTTATATATTGTTGTATTTAAATAGATAACATGAAGCTGGTAAATTATCAATGGTATATTAAATACTCCCTATTCTTGTCAACAAAAAATTCTCCCTATTCTTGGTTAGTAATACTCTTCTCTCTAATTATTTCTTCTACCAACCTTAACTTTTTTTTTTATTCGTTGGTAATATTCTTCTCTCTAAGTCAAGATATTGACCTTTTTCGTAACTATGTAATAGTACTAGTAGTATCCATAGAAAATAGAAATGAGGAAATTAAATACAGTATTTAGTATTTACACATTTTTATCATTCTATATATATACAATAAATGATATTTTACACTCCTTGTTTTATTTTCTCTCATTAAAAAATATAATTTAACTATACTAAAAGCAGTTATCATATGACTTGTTCTTTTTTTCTTTATTTTTTAAATATTTTAGCAAGAATTATTTCTATTAAATGGCATTCTTCGATTTGTTGATCTATCATATATGATTATATGAAGGGACATAAAAATAAATAAAAGGAATTTGTTTTGATGTCATAGGTATGATTTAATTTCATATCACAAAAATGACCGCAAAATCTAAATATGTTCATTAATATATAATTGCATGACTACTACATTATCACTTTTGTATAAACAAATAACAACAGTTTCTTCTATTACATATTCCATTATCATTTTGGATGCTACAATTTCCAGCATTGCAAACCATCACTTTAAGGTCCTGCCATTCCTTGGAGGAAGTATTTGACATGCAAGAATATTCAAAGTCCTCCAATTCCCAAATGTTTCCTCACCTGCGAGATATCACAATAGAATTTCTTCCTAAGCTCAAATATGTGTGGGGTAATGTTCCGCGCATTGTTGATGGGTTTCACAATTTGAAATCCATTGACATATTAGGATGTCACTCTTTAAGGCACGTGTTTACACCAGCCACTGTCAGAGCAATGGTCAATCTTGAGACGGTACAAATAAGATATTGCAAGTCAATGGTGGCTTTGGTACTTGATGAAGAAACCAGTGGAAGAGAACAAACAATTATCTTTAACAAATTATCTTCTTTATCACTCCATGAGCTTCCGAATTTGGAAAACTTGTATACATATTCTGCAAAGTTACAATGGCCATCATTTCTCTTTTGAAAAATGTCCCAAGTTGAAGGTATCTCTGATACCAACCATATTGAAGATAGAAAACAATGAGTTTAGGAATTCTAAAGAAAAGAACCTATCAAGCTCATTTCATCGGCCCATATTGATTGCATGCCTTGGCCACTTAAATTTGTTGGACAACGTAGTCAAGACAACACTACAAGCATGGTATCATATCTCACCATATCTGACCTATAATCCACATACATACATTTACAACAAATTCTGTCAATTCTATTTTCAAGAACATACATAAGAATCAAATCATAAATATCTAAAACTTAGAATTCTTTCAGAGTTTATTTAGTATTTGGGGTCACATGCATTATAATAGTTACTTAACTATTCTGAATAGATGTATGTTGATGAGTTTGCAGGAAGCATCATTGGCACAACATCAACAACTTGCAATTTCTGAAATCAAGGGCAAGGCAGAAATAAGCCATGCACCAATTCTTGAATACCTTGGTCTAGAAGACTGTGATTCAGTGGAAGAAGTAGTTTTGCTTGAGGAAACTCATGATTCCAGTGTTGACATTTTTAATAATGACAATATAGAAAAAAGAACAAGCATGTTGGCTTTCACTCACTTGAATTGGATAGACTACCAAAGCTTGAGAATTTTTGTTCTTTTGCAATCAAGAAGCAAGATGGCAGGGTACGTGAGTAGTAAAACCATATTATTTGCCACAAATTTCGTATTTCAAATTTGGGCAATTTTACAAATAACTCAAAGTCGGAGCAAAAACTTGTTTAATTTGAAACTAAAGACACACTAGTAGTTATTCATTTTAAAATAATATAAAACACGTCTATTTATTCAAGAAGAGAAAGGTAATTTAACAATCAGATAATATAGGTAAAAAAGATGTCAACAAGTTGGATGATGAAGTCTTGACTAATTATAGTTATAATTTTTTCTTTCTTTTTTGCAGGGTTTTGATGAAGGTACTGAGAGAATAATCAGAGTAAATCCATTTATTAATGGGTTATTAGTTCCAAATTTAACATCTCTAAAGATATCTTGGTGTCACAAAATAAAGATATTGTTCTCTTTTTCAACTTTTACAAGCCTTCAGAATTTAGAAGTAAGCTATTGCAAAAACATAGAAGAAATAGTGTCCAAAGAAAAGATTAACACAAGTGCAGATCAAGTCATGTTCCCAAAATTAGAGACTCTAAATCTTGAAAGCTTACCAAAGCTGAGAGCCTTCTGTGTAGCTTCCTATGCCTTTGAGTTCCCTTCTTTGAGAAAAGTAAATATTGAAGATTGCATGAATATGGAGGTGTTTTCAGGGGGATCTTGTCGTACAACTAAGCTTGATTATGTCACTATGAATTCAAAGGCGACAAACTCAGGGTGCGATATATTTGTGCAAAAAAGAGACTTGAATGCCACGGTGGAGGGATTTAAAGCATTTGTACGTGCCATCTTTATTTTTTTTTTCTCTTTTACATTTATTAGTTCAATTTCTTATATAGTTTTTAACTATATAAGAAAAATTATTTATATAGTTTTTTGTGAAGAATTAATTAAATGTTGTTGTTGTTTTGTAGATGGCTTTATGAGAAGAAATAAAATTGATAAGGTGGAGCGATCTCCATGATAAAGGCATAACCAAGAAATTGTTTGAAACCTCGGTTATGAATATCAATGGATTTCGTCAACTCTCAAAGCTTGTTCAGCTCAAGGAAATGCCCATGCTTCGACATGTGAAGGAACTAAGAATAAAGGGTTGTGATTCATTAGTAGAGGTGTTTGAATCAAGAGGAAGAATGCTCACAAAGGAAGAATATGGTCAAAATATAAATAATTATGGGTTACAGACCATCAAATTAGAAGATTTACCAAAAGTAAGGAGCATATGGGGACCTAATATTATAAGGCATGCAAGTTTTGGCAAGTTAACATCAATTGAAATTGCAGGATGCAATAATTTGAAGTGTGTGGTACCCTATTCTGTTGCCAAAAGCCTTGTGGAGTTAAAAGAACTAACAGGCTGCAAAGACGAGACCTTATTTCCCAAATTGGAGAACTTGAGTCTTGAAGATCAAGCAGCTCCACAGTTAAAAGAATTACTTTTAAGTGGTGTGCCCAACCTCCAATATTTCTGTGGAGGTTCATATGACTATGACCCAATGCTCTTATTATTAGAATTGAGATTAGGTGAACCTAACTCAACCCCAAAAGCTAGCTCAAGGGATGAGGGATGCTTCACATTTATATTCACTCAAGAGACTATATCCTTGAGCGATGTGGGACTTGTAATACTTATCACCTTCCTCACAAACCAATGGAAAGGGAAAAGTAATTGTAAGCACCCCTAACCTTCATAGGGTTAATTATGGTGAGATGCTCACTATTGGAGAGATCAATTTAACACTATATTATCTTCTCAATTATTCAGAAAAATACAAGGTATTATATATAATATATATTGCATTGGTTAATTAAGTGGTAGCAAGTGTTGAATTTAGATGAATATGAGAGGTTTAATTTGAATGTAGGTGGAGTTGCAAGAAGTAGAGACATTTGAATGCATTGATGAGAAACCTCAATACAAACACTTGCTGGGCTACATGAGCAGGGTGACAAGGCTTCATGTTGAGAGTTGCAACAAGCTTCTCAAATGTGTCCCATCCAACACCATTCATTCTTTATTATTCCAACATCTCAAAGAGCTTCATGTACGGCAATGCCAGAATATAGAAGTTGTATTTGAAGGGACTGACACTGATGGGATTGATAAATCAGAATTAGAAAGGATGGAGTTGCATTCTCTACCAAAACTAAAGCACATTTGGAGAAACAACAACTCTGTTATTAAAGGCTTTGAAAATCTTAGAAATCTGATAATCTTAGGGGCGGAGCTCTTTGGAGACAAAGGGGCCATGGCTCCCCAAATATTTTGTAAAATTTTTAATAGTAATACTACTTGAAAGAGGTAATATTTTACGTGGTTTAGTTAAATTGAAAAAATTCTGAAGTTTAGATTTTTCATTTATTTTTTTGAATTTTATTTAATAAAATAACTTAAAAATAATAATATATCTTACAAAAAAATTATAACCATTTAATTAAATAGTAGTACATCATAAAAAAAAGACAAATTTTGTTACATCCTAAACAGAAAAAAAAAACTTTTTATATGATAACATATCAAACTCCAATAAAAAAAAATGTTATACACGGTTCAAAGTCACAAATCAGGCACAATTGTATGTTAATCTAAATTATAACAATAAATTATATATTTTTATTTATTTAATTTACTATTATTTTACATTTATTAATTTTTTAACCTAATTTTTATACTACATAAAATAATTAATAATAAATATTATTGTTATTTTATTCACGTAGACAAATAAAAAATTATAAGTTGTAATTCTTAAAGTTTTGATCTTTCAAATAAAAGTTCCTAACAAACATATTATCTTGTAAAATTTTTGGGAAATTCAATAATTTTCTATTCATTTAATTTAATATTATTTTATATTTTATTGATTTTTAATTGATTTTTTGGTTGGGGTTAAAAAAAATTTACATACAAATTTTGGCCCCTACAAACAATTCGTTCAAGCTCAGCCATGGGTGCCATGATTTGAAGTTTGTGTTTCCGGTGTCTGTAGCTAGAAGCCTTCCGAATCTGAAAGAACTTGAAGTGGATGAATGTAAAGAGATGGAAGAGATTATTGATAACAATAACAATAATAAACTTGTGAAGCTAAAGGTGGCTAAGATTATATTCCCATGTTTGAGGAGTATTAAACTGAGCACGTTACCGAAGCTAAAGTGGTTTTGTTCAATAAGCTCTTTCTATTTCGAGCTACCAAATTGTAAAAACATAAAAATAAAAGAATGCCGAAAGATGGAGACCTTCTGCCATGCACCCTTATACACATCATCGCTATGGACAATCAAGGTGGATGAGGCAGAGTGCGATGAAGTGGAAGTGAACCAAACAATACGACAATGCAACGACACCGTAAATTCTCATGAACCAGTATGTATACAACATACTATATACTATATATTTGTAGCGTACATAATCAAATAAAACATGCATTACTAAGATTGGCTTCGTTTTTATTTCTTTGAATTTTAACATCTTCAGTGATACGAGTTTTATTTTCTAACCAGACAAAGACAAGGAGCTAAATTAATTATAGTACATATTTAAAATTGCAATATTTTTTAGGGTTTTTATTTGTTTATATTTTTAGACTGATGTGCTCTATAGTGTAATTTTTTTTTGGTTGTCTATATATTTGGAGATGACTAAAAAAAATAATTAATAATGAAAACACAAAATATAGCATAATATTATAAATGCATTTTTTTAATCATAATAAAGTGCAATTTATATCGAGTAAAAAATTGAACACGTTTAGAGATGTGTTGAACAATTCATTTAATAGTTTATGAACAATGGAAAAATAATAGGAAAAAGTAGTAGTGTTACTAAGTTATTTATAACTGGAAGTATGCTAAATTTTTGGTGACTACTGGAAGTATGCTAAATAATATACGGAATAAATATTTATAATTGGAAGTTATTATTACTATAGTTTTATACAAATATAGAACTTTATGTACCACAATGACAGATTATGGAAGTTTTGAAGTTTATTTTTCCAGATGTTTCCGTATCCAGAAGTGTGTTTGGATAAACAAATTAAAGAATGGCAAAGATGGAGACCTTATGCTCTACAGTCTACACCTTATTCACACCAAAATTGCAAAGATTAAAGGTGGACGAGCTGAGGCAGATACAATGAATTTGAGGAAGTGAATCAAATGATATGACAAGGATATGTATACAATATAACTTCTTTAGACATACAAGTTTTATTCTCTAATTCCAACTACTTTTGATTTTTTTTTTTTAATTTCTTTATCTTCATTAGTTTCCTTATTTGCAGGAACCAATCGTCTTTATAATTACCTACACATAACACTTTTGTGCTGCCGTGCTGCTGGTAAGATTCAATTTTTACTATTTTGTAGTTTCAAATCAAGTAAATGCGAAATGGTTCTTTAGAGGTGTATCAGACTAAACCACCTTTTTGAGATGACGACATGCAAATAAAATTCTTAATAAGAGTGCATGTGCATGTTACTATTACTGTTACTACTATTACTACTATTACTTTCAAGAATAAAAAAAAAAAACTAGTAAATAACTAACTATAAACTAACATAAACCTTCAACATATAATTTTTTTATTTTGTATGTTAAATTTTAACTTTTTAAGTATTTTAACGATTAATTGTTGGCCAATTTTTATTATATTATTATTGTTTTTCTCTCTCATTTCTCTTTAGAAGATCATTACATAAACTGTTGGAACTTGGCTGGCTTTTCTATTTTCACGAAGTAGCCATGATTCGATTGCTTTGATTTTTCTTAACGATATTGTAACATTCATGATTCATGATGATATGGTTGGCATCGATGTTCTTGTGCAGTTTCACTTGTTCATTATTGGGTCGTCGATTTGAAATCACAACATACACAACAAAGCAATCAAATGTAGATGAAGATGAATTTGTATGTGTTCTTATCTCTATTATCAATCACACAAAACAAGAGGTTAGTTACATTATATGAACAAAAAAAATAATTAAACAAATCTTATGTTTATCCCTTTATTTGTTGATTGTATTGTACTACCATATTTGTAGGAATCAATCAATAATGTAACTTAAGGTTCCATCATGAAAATCCAGCAAATTACTATGTAGTACTACATAGTGTATCACAATACAACAGTTTCTTCATTATTAAATTCTGAATCTGATCTTTAGAAATCTTACCCCACCTTTATACTCTTCTGTAACACTACAACATTTTTTGTCTGGAACAACATTTAAAAAGTGTTGCTTTAAAATTGAAAAAGAGTTGCTTTTGATCAAATGCAACACTTTAGGACCTAAGGCAACGCTTTTGGTCGCCGTTGCATATGCGGCCGTTGCATTAGACTACAAAACGTTGCCTTTGATTAAAAAGCGTTGTCTTTTCTGTTAAAAAGCAACCCTTTAAAAAGTGATGTCTTTACATTGAATAGGCAACTTAAGAAAAGTGATGCCTATTCTGCTTAATAGCCAACCTATAAAAGCAATGCCTCTTCTGCCAAATAAGCAAGCTGTGAAAAGTGATGCCTATTCTTGAACATGCAACATGTTTAAATGTTGCCTTCTTTTTAAAATATGCTACTCTTGCAAGTGTTGCTTATTCTTTCCATGCAAGTGATGCTTATTCTTTTCAAAATGCAATCCATCATCCAAGCATTGCTATTTTATTTGCTAAATATACAATCTCAACAAATGTTGCTTTCGTCTTCACATTAGAGTTGCTTTTATTTAATTGTATATTCATTTAATTAATGAATAAAATTATACTTAATATATAAAAAAATTCAAAAAAGAGAAAAAATAATTAATAAAATTTTATGAAACTAATATTAAGTTCAACTAATAATAATCCACTTTTTTTTATAACATCACTCACAAATTCCAAATCGGATAACAAAAGAAAACTAAAATAAAACAAGAATCTAGCTACTCCAAAGTCCAAAGCATCAATCTAGTACATCTATTGTCACATCAAGCACTTTCATTTCTCTTAGCTTTTGATCCATTTTCTCCTTACTTTCTTCACCGGCAAAAACTTGCTAATTATCTCTAGAAGCAAAATGAACAGTCAAGTTGTGATAAAAAAATATTAACCAATCAAGTCAGAGTTCTTAAAACATATATTGCAACAAGATGGATCAGTTGCAAAGCATAATTTGAACATTCAATAGAGAAATAATAAAAGATCCAACATGTTTGGATTAATTACCAGAGGAGGGTGTTGCCATCAACAAAAATCTCAAAAAAACTAAAATCTCAGCAGCTATATCTGATAGAAATCTCAAAGAAACATGTGGAAGTATGTAACTATGTAAAGAAGCTGAATAGCTGCTATGCCTTGGAAACTGCTTCCCTTGAATTATACTAAACTATGTATATACCATGGATGCTGCAGAAAGCTAGTATAAGATGATGGAGCCTGTGCTTCCATAGCACCCAATATGTCACCATGATAAGATCTCTGAAGTGCAAGGAGCTGAAATGATTAAAACCACAAGAATTAACAGATACATGTACTTGATAATTAAAAACAAATTAACAAAGGGGAAGAAATTCCTTCTCGTTATAATTTATACTAGGTGTTTTAAGAATATAGTGAACAAATACGCAAGCACCTAACCATTATCTTTAGTACTTGTTAATTGAAAAGGGGAGCCCAACCTGCACAAACACTAGCCCATCAAAAACTAGATGTAAAATGGAAAATTTTCAACAACTATATGAAGAATTTAATGCTGCTTATAACATCATAAAGCATGACCATCCAATGGATAATTCTGAACGGCAAACATGTTAATTAGACTTATAATAGTTTAAATTCCTCCGACAAAATAGAGCAAGTTAAAAAAATATAAAATACATAGTGTTAGATAGATAATTCTTAGCAAAACCAGCAGCGGAAACCATTATCTTTAGTACTTGTTTTTTACTTAAAAGTTCAAACTAGTTAGAATTAGTTACTAGTTTGAATATAAGGGTTGATCATTCTTTTCAACATACTCAACATTCTCATCATTTAGTAAAGTTAAGATCTCTTGATATATTTCTGAGTGTCAAAGTAACCTGAACGTCCAGCAAGATTCACAGGAGCTTTGATATTTAACTGTGTTAACAATACCTTTTTCTCTCCAATCTTGCTGCAAGACACAACCAAAAGGAATTAAAACTTATGTAAGCTTGAACATTGTCAAAGCTATAATAATAAGGGGATACCAAATTGATTGCTCAGTGTTTTCTCTTGAAATATATTTCAGTTTCAGTAGGAGTTTATAGTGTTTCTGGCATACCTTGTCAGGAAGAACAGCACCAGTAAGCTTATTGAAACAAAAAAGGAATCAATGATGAAAAAAAAAACTGTGAATACAATTAATGTAATTAAACTCCAAATGCATACCATCATCTTCAGTTTCTGTTTCACTTTCAGTATCAACTTCATCTTCACTGAAATCATTGGCCTTAGGCTTGATGTTCAGCCATTTAAATTAAATTAACCCCCTCCTTTGAAAAAAAAATTAACACCTTAATAATAGTATTGATTCTAGAAATCGTAATAATAGTATATAAACTCAAAAGAAAATGCTTCTCCTATGAGATGCTTCTTTATTTTCAGATCCAACTCATCAGAGATGTCCTGAAAAGCAACACATAGTGAAGAAAGCATCTTAGTTGCGCACAATAACTTCTTATTCTTTGTTATCTCCCAATTAAATTAAACATTTTCCTCTAGTAAAATTTACTCATCCACAAGAATAATGAAGAAAGCACAAGATGAGGTGAGAGAAAACTTCAATAAGAAAGGAAGGGTTGATGAAACTTGCCTCTATAAACTCAAATATTTTAAATCAGTGATCAAAGAGATCCTCAGATTACACCCTCCAGTTCCTCTTTTGCTGCCAAGAGAATACACTCACTTAAGGGATCACATTTACACCTTACTGTTAAGGTCAAAACTAAAAGATGAAGGGAAACTTTGGGTTCTGCCAAGAGAATATTAAGTTTAAGCATTTTATAGAACACCTGATGTGCTCAATTTTAGACATCAGCAAATAAGCACTCCAATGGAACTTAAACCTCAAATTAATCACACATTCAACAAGACGATAGGAAATTAGTAGTTAACAACAACATACCTCAAAGCAAATTCCATCAAATGCTAAACATTATGCAAATTGAAACTGAATTGCATTATGAATTAGCAAAAATATTTGATGACAAAATTCGAATCTAATATTCCTTCTCAACGAAGAATAGCAAACAGAAGGTGGCGAGAATATAAAAGTATAATCCGAAATTAAAAAAAAAATATATATATATCGCAGCAAGCACGGGAGAGAGAGAAAAAGGCATTACCGTGGATCTGACGAAGTAAGTAACCAAGCACGTTGGCTCGAGTTCACAGACAACGGCGGATGACTACGGAGGAGCACGCAATACGAAGAACGGTGGCGACGCGACAACAATGAGAAAAACGATGAAACGGTGGACGCGACGGCAGTGGGAAGAACAATGAAACGGTGGACGCGACGCGAAGTAGAGAGAAGAGCAGTTACCGGCAAGAGACAGGCAGCGCCATCGGTGGCGGTGGCGGTGGCGGAGGCTAGGGTTTCTTCTCTTTGATTTCTCAGATTTGAGGAGAAAGTGCTCGTGTTTGGAGAAGGTCTTCCGGCGACAATTTTTTTTGGGTGAAGTTTCACACATTAAAACACTTGTGAAAATATTTGAATAAAATAATTAGAGGGTAATTTTAAGCAACACTCAAAAATAGTAAGCTTTTAAAAATTAAAAAACAACTCTTATAAAATGTGACATATATAAGTATAAAAAGAGTTGCCTATTTAAGTCATTTTTTTTTGTGACATGAATGTAAGAAAAATAAAAAGCTAGCTGCAAAGCAGCACCAACAAGATATTTAATCTAAGATGTCATGCTTTAAGAACTCCTTCATGTCGTCATTTGGAATAAGCCACTCCACTTGATCAACACTCTGCACAACAGCATCAGCAATGTGATTTGCTGTTCGCTAAATAAGGGAAAGCTCGACACGCCAAGAACGCTTCATTAGTTCATGAATCCTTCTAGTCAGATCAGTAACATCATTATTGGCAGCGGAAGTGTCATTCTTCAACAAAATAAAAGCTTCATGACAATCGGTTTCGCACCAAATATCTCTAAAACCCATATCCCAGGCTAAGATAAGACCCCGCCAAATTGCAAATAATAAGATAGTAGAGGGAGGGATAGTACCAGCGCAACCTTTTTTCCAATGCCCTTTCCAATCTCGTATCACACAGTCAAATCCCATAGTATCATAGGAGGAGATATAACATGCATCGCTATTAACAGTAACAGATCCCTGAGGAGGCGGACTCCAAGATAACTTAAGGGGAGAGGAGTAAAAAAGTCTTTGCAGATGAAATACTCGATGGAGCTCTTCAGAAGAAGATATAATGAGTGCAACAACTTTCTCTGGCAACCAAAGCTCGGTATTATTGAATATTGCATTATTTCGGTAACGCCATATCCACCATAAAGCGGAGAAGAAAAGAAAGGGATGTTGTTTAGAACCATTAAGAAACCAAATTAGAATATCTAGTTGCCCCTGAAATAAATTCAACCTCTGCCAAATATCCTTAGAAAACGGGCAATCCCTAAGACAATGAAGCACATCCTCATCACTAGAAAGGCATCTAGGACACAATCTGGAGGTGGAGAGACCCCGTTGATAGCGGAATACATTTGTAGGAATAGCATTTTGAAGACATAGCCATGCCAAAATCTTATGTTTCTCTGAAATTTTCAACCGCCAAAGCCACAACCAGTTTAAATGAACATTCCAATTTACTTTACGCTGACACAGCCAATGGTAACCCAAATTTGACACATAGACTTGAGCAGGAGAGGCATTCCAAAACCATCCAGGTGAAGAGCTAACCTGAATATCCGGATTATAAGAGAGGATATCATTGCGCACATCTTCTGGAATAATGGTGCTCAATCGGTTGAGATGCCATGATCCATTATGCCAAACATCGCTGATTCGACAATCTGTATCTGAAATATGAACGAAAGGGACACTTTCTGCAATGGGACCAATCTTCCGCCATTCATCATACCAAAAGGACTGTTGTACCTGGCCGATCTTCCAACTAAAACCCTCCTTAAGTGCCTTATTTCCCCGAGTAGTGGATATTCCCATCTTCCAGCCTGGGTTGATATTTGCAAAGAAAGAGTTGAACCCACAGCTTGTTACGGGAATGAAGTAGGTTCCATAAAAGCTGCCCTATCATTGCCATGTTGGCGCATTTAGGGTCTCTGACACCAAGTCCCCCAAATTTCTTAGGAGTGATAACAGTGTTCCAGTTAACCAAAGATAACCCTTTCTCATCCGGATGACCCTTCCAAAGGAAATTACGCATCATAGAGGTAATATCCTTCCAAATAGACGCCGGGAAGAGGCTGACCTGCATATGATAAATAGGGATAGAAGCTGCCATAGAGTTAATTAAGCATAAACGGCCCGCTCTATTAAGAACCCTTCCTTTCCACCCTGCAAGCCGACCCCTGATGTTGTCAAGAACATCCAAGAAGGCAGTTCTACGCACTCTAGAATGATGGAGATTAACACCAAGATAACGGCCCAAGTCTTGAGTGAATTTGATTGAAGATATGCCAGATAGAATGTCCTGTCTCCTGTTATTAACATTCTTTGAGCAAAGAGCCTTTGACTTATGAATGTTCACTTTTAAACCCGAAGCTTTACAAAACAAGTTCAAAGCAGTCATAACCAACTGAACCTGCGATTTCTTAGCCTTGCAAAACAGCAGTAGATCATCAGCAAACATAAGATGAGAAATTCGAGGGCCACCTCTAGAAATAG
>JASCZI010031091.1:1452-11830 GCA_036250425.1 Stylosanthes scabra
TAAAATTGAAAGAATTGACAACCTACCTCCGGATTTAGGTCATTCACTTTTTTGATTGCATCCTCAACATTACCACTTTGAACTGCCTTCTTAACAGCCATGCGATCACTGATAGTTGCAAGATCTATGTCTACTGTTCGTCTATAAGGAAAACCATAGCAGAAAACAAGCAAAGGCATCATTCCAATAATAGAATGAAATGAAATACATAAGTTAAAAGAAGCAATGAGACATCATCTAATGAAGGATACGTTCAGTTCCAGACTCCATTTGGAATTTCTCAGCAGCTACAACATAACCCTTAGTCACAAGGAAATTCATGATCAATTTATTCATATCTTCTTTCCTGATCTTGACATCATTAAGCTTCTTTTCCCACTCTGCCTTAGCACAAACAAGTACAAAGAAAAATGCATTAGCATGCCGTTGCAGAGACATTTGTTTGGAATTCACACATTCCATTTAGTTCACATAATGTCGTCCACAATTAATTCATTCTCAATACTCGGTAGCTTCTGGACTGAAAAAGAAGCAACCAATTCAACAAATTGAGCAATAATTACATAGAACATCGCAATTCTTCAACCATTTTTCATTTTAAAACATTTCACAATCAGTGAAAGGAAATCTCAAAATTACATGGAAATTCGAACTATCTTTCTGAGTCTCTTCAGAATCATGCAAGCAAACGTAGAACAAAGCATCATCAGCTGCTAACTAAGCAAACACAAATAGGGGGTCCTTTGCTCAAAACTAATACCTAAAGAGACGATTAATAAACAAATTAAAATCAATTAAAATACCATTGAAGCGTGCAAAAACTTTCGGTTAGCGACGGCGTACTGAGAACTCCGACGATGTACTCTCTCTCTCTCTCTCTCAACTCGGGTCGTCCTTCACCTTCTTCGTAGTCCGTCGACGACCACCGAGGATTCTCCATCAGCGTCAGCTCCACCATCAACAGCGACAATGGAATCGCGGCGGAGAAACGGTAGCCACTCGGAGTTGCAGCGGCGGTGAAACCTTCTTCCGATCCTCTTCCCATCGCGTCTTTCTCTCTTCGATCCTCCCTCTCTGCCTCGATCTCTCTCTCTTTTGCAACTCCGGCGACGGAGACGGAGTTCCCAGCAACAACGGCGTCCATCACCACCGTTGTTCTCTCGATCAACTCGTGCTTCTCTCTCAACTCCGATCATCTCCCTCTGATGTCATCGGCGACGGAAGGCGACGGCATTCCCTTTGATAAAATAAACTACGTTACCGGGAAATTACCGTCCAAAAAAAAATCCGCCGGTAACGTTTTTATCCCTAAACACGGAGACGAAAATCTGCCGGTAATTCCCACTCTAATTTCGCCGGTAACGTTCCCCCCTAAATCCGCCGGTAACAGGCGCATTTCTTGTAGTGATAGCCTCTGCTTTTTCCTCCTCCAAAGCCACTTTCTGTTGATTGAGCGCCTTCACATCTCCGAGGACCTTGGCATTCTGATGCTCTACCTCATCAACGATGGTTAAGGGAGGCTCCACGGACTTCATAATTGTGGCAGCTCTGATCATCGCCCACTTGGCCCAGCGAATGCTTTCCAAAGGGTTGCAATCTCGGAGGATTTCTTGCGCTCGGGGACCCAACAGATGACTTTCGACGAAGCCTAAAGCGTCAAAGGAACGGTCCATGGGGCAAAACTCCCTTGACCTTCCCTGCAACGTCCGGACCCTTTTTGGATCACTCAAACCCTCAACAGCGGAGCGTCATTTTTTCAGAGACGGAGGAGGGGGCAAAGGAACCTCCTTCCCTGACGGAGAGGGTATCACGACAAGCCGTTCGTCGACATCGCCGACATTGGTCGAGCTGCCACCATCCGGCTCAACTTGAGTTTTCCCAGCAGACTCGGTTGGCACCACTTGAGCCCCACCAATCGGAACGGCAGCTGAAGAAGAGGGAAGCAACCTAGTCGGAGCGGGACGAATGAGTCGGCGGAGGCGAGACAATGTCACATCATTACCCACCATCTTCGCTGAAAAAGGAAAGAAAATTCATCAGAGACAGGAACGGAAAGCACAAAAAAAAGGTGGAGAAATTATTTTTAGAGACTTGGAGGATAAATTATTTTTAGAGAAAAGGAAGGTGAGTATATCGGCCGTATCCTTCTTATCGGCGTTAAGGCCCTCGTACTTTACCGGCGCAATATCAAAACCGGCTTGATCACTCCAATAAGGAGGAAACAAACCATCACCTTCCAAACTTAGCCAAAAGGGACGATGATTCTCAACGGCAAAAATTTTAAAATACCGACCCTTGAAGTCGTGGAATGAATCCTCATACAAAGTAAATATCTTTCGATTCTTCGTCGGCCGAACGGACATATACCCCTTCTTCATCCGACCAGAAGTATTTGAAGAATAAAACTTGAAGAGACACAAGAAAACCTCGGGCTCTTAAGGTAATTGCAAAATCTCGGTCACCAATTCGAAACAACGAATTGATGCCCAAGCGTTGGGGTGAAGCTGGGAAGGAGCCACGGAGGCCCGGTTGAGAAGGCGCTGCTTGAATTCGGTGAATGGAACCTGCACCCCGAAGTCCGTGAACATCACTTCGTTCACCCACAACCAATGGGGAACGGTCGGATGGTCGAGGTTCAAGTAACAGACCCTCTCACTGCGACGGGCGGCTTCCACCTGATACCGCTGCTCTAAACCGCCCCCGCCGAACAGAATCCTAGTCCCTTTCAACTCGTCCAAATACCCTTGGTCTAGGATCGATAGCGCACCCAATACATTCTTCGAAACCCACCGGTAGATAGACGGCAGCTCATGCGGTATCTGAACTGCCCTCGCCGTCGTCGCATCTCAGTCACCTAGGCGATTCTCGGCCATTTCCCACCTAGTCGAAACAAGGGAAAATAAAGCACCAAAGATAAGGCCGAAGGTAGAATTTTGAAATTTTGAAAGAAATACGGTGGATAGAACCACCAGCCACGGCCGATTAATGGGCTCATTAGCCCTACTAAAAATGAAAGACGGCCAAGACACCCACAAGGAAACCAAACCACCCCAACTAAACATCAAAACAGAAGCAAGAATAGTAAAAGACGTAAGAGAGGAAGGTTACCTGGAAATGCAGAAACATGAGCAAACAGAAAAACCAGAAACCTTCAAAGCAACAAGAGGAAAGCCTTCGGAGGAAGAGGATGCAGGGAATGACAAAAAGAAAAAAGCTTTTGGAGGAAGATGATGCAGGGAGTTACAGAAAGAAGGAAGCTTTCGGAGGAAGGAAGTAAAAGAAAAGAAAATGAAGAAGTCATTCCCCCTCCTTCTTATGATTTGAAATCATAAAGAAGGGCAAAATAGGAAAAAACCGTCCTCCTTCCTTACCCTCCTCATAAATAATAGGGACATTACG
Organism: Stylosanthes scabra; assembly: GCA_036250425.1. Lineage (NCBI taxonomy): Eukaryota > Viridiplantae > Streptophyta > Magnoliopsida > Fabales > Fabaceae > Stylosanthes > Stylosanthes scabra. The sequence goes on from JASCZI010031091.1 coordinate 4,852, forward strand.
GTAAATTAACAAAACCCTCCAACTCCCATCATTAAAGCATGAAAACCGAAATCTGGCTCTCTCTCTCTCTCCCACGTTCCTTGAAGACCCTTGATGTCATCAATCAAATCAAGTTAACCCCTCGTCTTCCGAAAGTTTCTAGAAAGGTCTTTATGATCCTTCGGGGCAAACCGACTCGTCCATAGAGACGACCATCCGGCATATCGACCAAACGGCGCAGGAGGATCATGGCAAGATCAATTCACCAAGCTCGGAACGCCGGGCATGCTGAGTTCGGGTCAACTGTTTCGGATATTGGGCCAGGATGGCCCAAATTCATGACGGGCTCATCAAAACCCCACACCCAAGACGGCCCATAGCCTCGTTCAAAGAATCCATACGAGATCAAATCATATTAATGACAATCTCGTACGGATTTCTCCCTGTCTTAATTCCAAACAGTAAATCCACATGAGATCGGATCGTATCAATAACGATCTCGTACAGATTTATCCCATGAATAAGAGCACTCACAATGGGTATATAAAGGGGAGATCAACTCTTCCCTCAGGTACGTCTTCTAAACCCTACCTCATTACTTGCATTAGGAGAACTCCCAAATCCCTATTTGGAGGAGTTTTGCTAGTGCATATCCACCTTTCACATAAACTACCAACCTTCCATCTTGGCACCCCCGGTTACGCCGATAGTCTCAAACCCCTCGAAGGTACATTCCGTACAAAAAGTAAATAAAAATAAAATAAAATACTTCACATCATATATAATATCATCTAACCACTCATCATGAAAATTCTTCATCTCTTCATATTTTTTCTCTTCATCCAGTAGGCACCAAGAGTCCAAAATTTTTATTAAATATTGTGGTGTAATATTTTTTCATAATATTTCAACAACCATCGTGATTTTTTCTCTATTTTTAGGTTTCCACATTAATTATATTCTCTTGAGGTATGGCGACTATGTCCAACCTTTTTCGTATATAAATGAATTACTTTATTTTATTCAGCAATATCTTCTTTTTTTTCTATTTTATCCTAGTTTATTATTATTATACATATCTAATATTGCTGAAATAGTTAGACTGTAATTATCAATATATTATTAGTATTCTTATGAGAATTCATTGAGTTTATTTAAAGATATGTATGTATCCACTTTGATAATCAATATTAAATTTCGGATAAATATTTTGGATAAATTAAAAAACAATTGTTAGGCTGTTTATTGATTTGACTTCTTGTGCCTATGTTCATTTACATCATCAGCATGATTAATTTTTGGGGGTTATAAATTATTGAACGGAAGTAAATTAAAGAAGAAAATAATGAATCATTTTCACCTACTTATTAATATATAACAACATTATAGCTTTTTGAATAAAATTTGAAGGTCTGATGCTTTATATTTTGGGTTTTTGACAAAGATATGATGCTTAAATGATTATGGTTTTGACAATTAGGGTTAGTCCGTAACATGCCTACAGAAGTTTTTTATACAAAGAATTGATGACATGACGCCATTTTCCAACATTAGGGATTAAATTCCACCAACAAAAGATGAACAAAATGTACCACACCAGTGCTAATAATTCCTTCTCCTCTTTTCAAATATTGTTTGTTTCGTAAGAATATTTTTTTGGATTAATAATTATTACTTTGTTGGTATCATAGTTTCATTAATTTTTTAATTATATTCTTATATTTTAAAAATTTATAATTAAATCCTTATATTAGATAATTTTTTTTCAATTAGGTTTTTAGGTATAATGTTCAAATTGATCCTTAAAAGATATCACATTATTTAATTTGGTCCTTGAAAGATATAGTCTTAAGTGAAATTGGTCATTCTGCCAATCAAATACAATAATATGTCATTTTTAAATATCACGTGTCATAAAATAATTGGATGATATGTCATATATCAACCAATCATTTTATAACACATGTTATCTAATTGGTAGAAGAATGACTAATTTGATTGATCTTTCAATAACTAATATGACTAACAAAATCTTTCTAAAATTAATTTGAACATTACCCTAAATCTTTACTTGAATTTTTAATAACATACTCAATAATTCTAGAATAATATTTGTTTCTAAAATATCCCACCATTCATTATTCTACATAAAATCCAATGATGAGAATTTTAAGAATATTTCATATTTTTAAATATAAAATATAGAGTAGTCCTACAGAATCAACATTAGGGAGTAATTAATGAGCCAATAAATCTAATTAAAATTATCATCCAAAATTAAAAATAGTTATCATCCGAAACTGTACAAAATTATCATTCAAAACTTAACAAAATTACCATCCAAAACAAAACACAACTTATCATCTGAAACTTTATAAAATTATCATCCGAAACTAAACGAAATTATCATTTAAATAAAACACAACTGATCATTCGTAACCACCGCCATTACCAACAGCAGAACCACCAACACTACCATCACCACAACAACAACAAACACCACTTCACCACCACCACTACCACAACCACAACCGCACCTCACTACCATAACCTCACCGCCACTTAACCAGCACCACCACAACCACAACCTCACCTCCACTTAACCAGCACCATCAAAGAAGAAGAAGATCTCACTAGTCACCACCACTCTCACCAATCACCACCACCACTGCCAGACAGGGACACACGAAGAAGAAGAAGAAGAGGTGGCAACGGCTGTGAGAATATAAAGAAGACGAAGTCGACGAAACGGCCGCGGCAGCCGAGATCTGGCTCCTCTCGTGGACGCACGAAGAAGAAGAAGAAGCAGAAGAAGTGGAGAAGACGGCGGCAGCTGCACGGACTCAATTCGGTGAAGAAGAAAAATAAAAGAAGGCTGCTTGGGCGGAAGAAGAAGAAAAGGCGACGGCCGTGTGGGTGGTTGTGGCGGTGAACAGAGGAAAAAAGAGACTAGAATTCCTTTTGATTCTCATGTGCTCCTCAACCCTATATGTTCCCTAAACTTTTCCTAAAATATATAGTTAACAATAATATAATTGAAAATTATATGATATAGAAATTCAATTATAAATTTTTAATTCATATTTAATTAAAAATTTGGGGAAAAATATGAAGAAAATATTTAGGCCTTTTTTTTATATATATGCACTTACAATGTAAAAATAATTTTATAATATTATCCAATAAAAAATTAAAAGATAACAAAGATTATGATAAATAGTTGTGATACAGCTAGTGGTATTTATTTATAATAATTTGACAAACTTTTTTGCATTTTTACTGATTAGCAATATAAGAGTATTTTAACTTTTTTGCGCATAGAAATTAAATAATATATGGTAATTACTTGGCAAAGATAATCATTGGATGTCAATGGCAAAGAATAACCCTTTTTTGCTTTCACCATTCTCTCGCCAAATAATGGCCTCTACCTCTAGCAAGGTTAACTGGTGATGATGGTAAAGAATAAGAATAATAATTATTATTATAACCAATCCAATTGGATCGAGTGGTAAGCGATTCAAATTTACTTAAATAAATTTCAGTTTTAAAATTTGGTGTCTGTAGTTGTTTCTGCTAAAAGACGCATCCACTATAATCGGGTGTGCGACCTGTTAGGTCGAGTCGAGTTTTAATTAGTTAGGACAAAATTTCGGATACGAAAAAAAATTATAAAGATTAAAACCTTTTCATATGCTCTGATATATTAGATATGGACTAAATGAAGATTAACCACATAACATGCTTACACCCTTTAAAAAAATTCGATTTATCTCCCACTTAGCTTCCCCATCTTAGAGTTTCTGTTTAGCCACTTTATTTCCAATGTTGGGAAGGTAAAAAAATATAGAAATAATAAGAAGGTAGAACACACAATATCAAAAAGAAGGAGAAAAAAAAGAACAAAACAGTTCCTACAAAGTTTGTGCAATATAATTGATCAACAAAGAAACAAAATATTCAATTTATTACAGAAATGCTTGTGAGAGTATGACCTAACTACACTACTAACAAGTAAGAACATGGATCGTTCTTCATGCTAGATTCATTTAATTTTCTTCCCAATGCTAGAATTTTCACCCCCTTTAATTTTTTTTCTTTTTAAAATTCAGGGGCTTTCAATCCTTCATTCCCTCTTTCTCTTAGCCAAGAGGCAAATAAGGTTGAAAAAGGGTTAAAAGCACTTGGAAAGTACTAAGCATAAATTAAAGTGAAAGTTATAACATCAAATGTGTTACTATTTTTATCTTTTAATTAGAAGTATTAAATCTAATTTTTTTAAAGTAAAAAAATTAATTCAAAATTTGAATCCACAACTATTCATATTAATAATAAAGGCAATCTAATCGTTATAACTCGATTGTAAATGACCTATTGATAAATGTTATATGTCTGTTACTGTTAAGAAATCATATTTGCAGATAATTGTTCGGTTGGTAACTGACTAACAGATACACTTGTGCTATATCATCACCTATAAGGAAGGATGGCTTAGGAAAAAAAAGTGGTATGTGGAAAAAATCCATTTTCTAATCTAAATTTAAAAAATATACAAAAACTAAAGACTTAAGCGTTGGAGAGACGAGAGTCTTTTATAAGTATCTACACTCCGTATTTTTTATTAACCGAGATATATCCTCTCCTTTATCCGGGAGAAGAAACCAAGATTAACATACCAATGACTAACTAGTTATATCGAGAGGCTAAATTGTGCAAAAGTAAAAGGCAAATTCTAATGAATTTTGGAGAGAGCAAGGGGTGCAACAAAACACCCTCTAAAAATTAATTTATGCTATCAAATGTTAAAAGAGAGAGAAAAATAAAAATAAAACATCCTAAACCCTAACCATTGTTATAAAATATAATAAATAATAGGGAACTAAGATTTATTTCATTAATGGAACTCACTTAGACTGGACTCATATATTTATACGAGTTTACCTATATAGTCTATTATGATTCTTAAAAATAAAAACAAATATACATATCATATATAAAATATATATCACATAAAAATTTTACTCAAATTTAATCATTTAAAATTAAGAACTTCACCTCAAATTACATGTTAGGAGCATTAGCAATAGTGGGCGTAATAGCAATTAACAAATAAGATGTGCAAAAGGAGTAGAAATGTCTAGATGAAAGTGAGGTAGGAATTTGGGTCTTGAAGACCTTAATACAACGTTTTTTTTTCCTTTAAAAGGTGTTTGAGAAAAATAAAAGTTATGCTAAGTGTACACCAATATCAACCACCAAATCAGTTATTAGTGTATAATATATATTGAAATATAAAATACATATATGATTTAACTCATTTTTAATATGTATTTTATATTTCAATATTATTATACACTGGTGGTTGATTTTAATGTGCAAATAGAATTGTTGAAAAATAAATTCCTTGCATTTGGGTGTAAACTCGTGAGTTTGATTAAATTTGTTCGAATATATAAAAAAACGAGTTTATTATATGTATATTAGATGTTGTTACTTAGAAATGTAAGCTTAAACAATTCTTAGAATTAACTAGCAGATAGTTCGACAATAATAATAAAAAGCATACGTAGTAAAAAAGTTTATATAAAATATATAACAAGAACATTTGAATGGTTTGTGCAAATAGAATAAAAATAATATAAATTTATCTTTAAAAATTAATAAAAAATTAAAAAATACATTTTTTAAGATAAATATTCAATTATCTACGAGTTAATCTTCATATCTTCCCTATTTTTTCATTCACCATATAATAACAATTCCCATTAAAATTAAAAGAAAAAGGTGCTAGCTATCTCCTAGGTCCTAACAAGGGCATATTCTGTTTATCACCACAATCTACTAAATTACTTACCTATGTAACTTTAATTTAGTCATTAAGTTACCACTTACTTCCTTAGTTTGATCCACTACACTACTATAGTGTCTTGAAATTGGGATTCTCATGAACATCCATGTCATCCATTGTATGCTTTTTGAGGTTCGGATGGCTTGGAAGGGTGTAGATAAATTTAATACTAAAAGATCCCAATGCTAATAAATTGGCCTTTAAAAATGTATTTTATTTAACAAAATCATTTAAATATTATATATAAATTATGCATGAATTTGGATGATATTCTCTAAGAGAATATAATACTTAAGGGTCAAAAAATATTATAACTTTTAAGAAATCATATTAATCAAACATTTTAATCTTTTTAAAACCAATTTAATGATTTTTACTCTGTTCCTACTGCTTTGACATTTTTTAGATACTCAAAGTTATAGAAGTAGTACAAAAGGAGGTTTGTTACTAATAAAAAATGTTAGTTTTTGTTAAATTTTTAGCAATTTTAAATCATTTGTGAGCATCTTTATCCTTTTCCTCTTTTGAAATTAGTTTTTTCGGCATTTAAATCTTTTAAAATTTTAGGATAATACAATTTTAGGAGTTTATTCTTATAGATTTTCGCCAACGTTTTTAAATATTTTTGCATACATAAATTATTAACCTTTGTTAGGACTATTGTTAATTAGCATATAAGCTAACTCTCTAATATTGTATGTTATAGTTAATTTAGTTTATCATTAGTGATGAATTAATACTTGCACCATCTTCTATCCAAACTGTAAAAATATTTTCAATTTTTCTTAAAAATAAAAGAAAAATTCTACTATGAAGACATTTAAGTGTCTTTTGATAAGGATGATTGGCATATTTAAAAATTTATCTCTCTCATAATGATAGTATTGATTACACATCAGATTTTAATAGCACAAATCAACGATCAAGATTTAATCAAAGTATCTATCGTCATTATAACACACTTTAATGTCGTCATCAAAGACCTCACCCAGTTAGAATATCTTTAAAATTTTCAAAAAATAAATACTCAAGCTTTAAAAGATTTTTGTTAACAAAGAAAAAGGAAAAAAAAAAGGGAAAGAAAAAAAAACTCAGTTGACTTTTTCTCTTTTCATATATATATATATATATATATATATATATATATATATT
>JASCZI010031092.1:0-11861 GCA_036250425.1 Stylosanthes scabra
CTTTTTACTTGTTTAGTTAGTCAAGAGATTGATGGTTAGATAGGTTAAAGAGAAACTAAGTTGCTAAGAGATTAGAATTTAGTTATACAAGGATTCATAGTGAATTGATGATGATACATGTTGCAGAATTATTATTAGAACAGTGGGTTATGAAGTGGTTTTGTTGAATATCTCCTATCTCTCAATCTTGTTCCTTTTCTTGATAAATCTTTAGTAATAGTTGCAGTCTTGTAATTGATTTTTGATTGTTATTAGTTGCTAATCTTGATTTACTTTTCTGGTTTAATACTAGATTGCTATTGTTCTCTTGTTTGATCTAATTGAAGAATTTGTAAGAAAGTATTGATTAATCCCCTTTCCTCGTTGGGAACGATAACCCACTCTAGGGGATTACTACTTGATCCGATGCACTTGTCGGATTGTTGCGAATCGTGAAAAGATTTGCCGCATCAATGTCTCACTATGCGGGCTCTGTCCTGTGGGGGATCATCACCGGGTGCGTCCTCTGATGTGTCGCTCATGTAAGGCCGCGTGCCCCCACGAAGATCACCATGTGAAGCGGACTCTGAGGAGGTCGAATCATCAACACGCCTCGGTGCCTGGAAGGACAACGGCGTATATGCCACCGCCTGAGTAGATGCAAGCGCCTGTGGATCATAAATGAAGAACTGATACCAATCAGTCGGAGATCCATGCGCTCCCCCATGACTAGGCTCTGCCTCTGATGGATGCATCGTCGATGGACGCTCCAGAACCGGAGGCTCATGCACTGGCGGCTCCTGAACCGGAAGCTCCTGAACAGGCTCCTGAACCGGCTCCTACTGAACCGGGGGCTCCTGCACCGGCGGCTCCTGAATCGGCTCCTGCACCGGTGGCTCCTGCTTTGGCCCCCATCCTCTGCCTTGCCCGGCGCGGCCCCCTCTCCTATTGCGCACTCTGATCCGACGCCCTCCTCGTGGATGTTCTTCTGGCAGATGGCCATCCTCTGGCTGATGCAACTAAGGAGCAGGCAAATCATAAATAGGCAGATCTGGGGGAATGTGCTGCACAAGCTGATCCTGCTCGTCCCCTCCTCCCACAAGGACCAAATGTGCCCACTGGAAGTACCACTCCAAATACGACTGCGATGGTCGTAGATCAGGATGATGGTGTAGCGGTAATCGATGGGCTACTCTCCCACGCCACATGTCATACCAACCCTGTAGGAAATCCGGCTACCACTCACCCCTGCCCCAACGACAGTCATGAACATGCATCTCGTCTATATTCAGAGGCTGCGACGGAGCTGCCTTGCTCCAAAATGCCTGACCACGTGGTCCACTTGGTGCCACTCCACTATCGGAAAGCAGAGGAGCGGACACACCACGTGCCACGTGCCGATACTCTAGACTACCCAAGGCGGAATAATCTGTTGTAGAAGGGGATCAGCATACGGAGTCCACACCACCTGGTAGAAAACCCCGCAAAATGAATATAATAATAACAAAAAATTAACCCACATAGAATTGCAAATGAAGAAAATAATCAAACTTTAATGTTACCAAAATTACATACATCAGCAATCCCGAGACGGTTCAGGATCCTCCTCCAGCCCCTCAGTCTAGTCTCCTCACGGTCTCGCGGTGGTTCATATTCTATCCACCCATAATTCCAATTTTTTTTATTAGAAAACATCATAATATAATAACAACTAACACATTAAAAACTTAAAATTTTAATTTGTTACCTCTCGGCCAAAGGAAATAGTCGCTGCTCAAATCCGTTGGGACGACAAGCAGGAATACGATGGTAAGCCCATGATAATAGAAGAGTAACACATCCTCCCAGGTTCCGCTGCCCATACTGTGTTGCCCGACACATCTGGTGGTACAAGAAGGCCAGCACAACCGAGCCCCATGACATGTGGCCACATCGGTCAAGATCCTCCAAGAGTGGCAGCCACCTCATGTGGACTCGAGAATCTGAGGTGTTCTGGAACAACATACCACCTATGATCTGCATAATATAACATCGGGTGTACTGCATGAGTCGCTCCTCTGTGGCATCATCACCAATGTCATGTTCACAACCCACTTCCCCTCAGCTTGCCTGTCGTTCTCTCCTGGGACGGCACCGAGCAACTGCTGGCAGAGATCCTCCATCGTCCATCCGCCGTAAAATGTCTCCCACCCTGTCATACAACCACTAACAGGCTCCCCTTCAGTGGCAAGCCCTAGCTGATAAGCAACGTCCTCTAGGGTAATCGTCATCTCCCCACAAGGCAAGTGGAACGTATGTGACTCGGGCCGCCAACGCTCCACTAAAGCGGATGCCAGCGACCAATCCTGATTCCACTCCAGCATGTACGCCACACACTCGAAGCTTGCTCGCCTAAAGTATTCCCTAGCGAGCTCATGGGGCCGCTGCAAGGTATTCCATCGAGTGCGCAAAATCCTGGTAGGCTGAAATAGATATAAATAACATCATACATTGCACCTCCTAAAAATATAATTTTCATTCAAATGAAAAGCATAATTTACATTTCGTACCAGTGGCCCAAGCTTCCCTGCAATATGTTACTCCTGGTCTAATCTATACAAACTGTCCTCGTAGCCTCTAAGTATGTTCTGGTCCATTTGTGGATACTTACTACACCAATAATAATAAAATCAAACTACTATCTAAACCAAACTAACATTAAATTATTATTATATAAACTAAATAACATTAATTAACTAACACAAATAAATAAACAATTAAGTGACTAAGTAAATAAATAACTAAATTCTAAATACTCTAACATTAATTACCTAACACATAAATAAATAAATAACTAAATAAATTGACAAATAACATTAACAAACTAACATAAATAAATAAATACATAACTGACTAAGTAAATAAATAACTAACTTCTGAATAGCCTAACATTAATTAACTAACATATAAATAAATAAATAAATAAATAAATAAATAAATAAATAATTAAATTCTAAATGCCCTAACATTAATTAACTAACATATAAATAAATAAATTGTTAGTCACATAGCACAGATACTCAAGAGGGGGTGAATTGAGTATCTCAACAACAATGAATAATTTTTGCGGAAGCTTAAATTACTTTGAAAATAAATTGCTCAAATGATTGTACTAGTATTTTTCCAAGGACTTAAGCCACTTCTTAAGTATTTACAAGGAGCTTGTACTTTCAAAACACTTGTAAAATATAAATGACGATAATTAAAGAGATGAAGGATAGAGATACGATACACAAGATTTATACTGGTTCGGCACAACCTTTGCCTACGTCCACTCTTTCTCAATCGCAATTGAGAAGTTCCACTATTATCAAGCTTCAATGGTGCTTGAAAAACCTTTTACAATCTTGAGTCTAAGATTATAACACCTCACGACTTCTCACGACAGGCCACTCCACTCGAAGTAATCCCAACTTCAAGAATTTCCTTGAGTGCTTATCTAAATCGAATATAGTGTTTGTATCTCTCAACTCTAACAATAAGAGAACCAATCTCTTATCTTACAAATCAACAAATGATTTTTGGAAGCTCTCTAACAAGAGTATGATATTACAAATGAAGAACTATGAACCAATTTTGTGTATCTCTCAAATTAGTGCATAAAACACTTTGAAATTGATATAGAAATCAAGTATAATAACAAGAAGGTTTGGAGCAAGTGTTGTGTGTTGAAATGAGCTCAAAACCTTGTATTTATAGAGTCCCAAATGAATTGGGATGTTGGAAAATATAATTGTTTAAGCCAAATTGTCAAAACTAGCCGTTATGGTGCATTTCTGACTCAGGTAATCGATTACCTTGTGACCATTATAACAAATATTTGAATTTTAGAGCCAAGTAATCGATTACTTCCCTTGGTAATCGATTACCTTGAGCAAGTAATCAATTACCTTGTGTCTGTAATCGATTACTATGAGGTTTCGTATATAGAAACGATTCAAAACACTTGGTAATCGATTTTCTTGCTTAGGTAATCGATTACCTAGTAGTATTATGCCTTAAAACACATTTAAACACATTAGAATCAATTCTAAAACATGTATGATGGATTCCTATTTAAAAGAGGCATAAGAACTAAGTTTAAAAACGTTATACGGCCTTTTATATGACTATAATTTTCACAAAAACATTTTGTAAAAACATTTTAGTGTGTGTGAGAGAGATAATAACTTTATTGGTTCTTAACAAAAAGGTTACCTAAGTCCTAAGATACTAAGAATTGTCTTCCAATCTTGTGGACTTCACTTTCTTGTCGTTTGTCGTTTTGCTTTCAAAGCGAATCCTCAAAACCATAGATTGTTGTCATTCATCAAAACCTAAACACATAAACTTCACAAAATATATTGTAACATGGTTTACATAAATAACTAAATAACTAACTAAATTAGTAAATAAATAACTAAATTCTAAATACTCTAACATTAGTTAACTGACATATAAATACATAAATACATAAATAACTAAATAAATAAATAAATAAATTCTAAATATCCTAACATTAATTAACTAACGTGTTAATAAATAAATAAATAAATAAATAAATTATGGATCTGCTAACATTAATAAACTAACATATAAATAAATAAATAAACAAAAGAAACAAAAAAAAAAGATAGAAGAATAAGCGAAGTGAGAGAAACGAAGAGATGCTTGAGAGAGGAATGAGAGAATGTGAAAATGACAGAAAATGCCAGGGGAGGGGTATTTATAATTGGGCGACTTGGCTGCAGTTCGCCAAGACATTAGGCGAACTGTGCCTATGGTCCCGGTTCGCCGAATGTTAAGGCAAATTATGACCAACCCCTAAAAAAATGGATCCTGAAAATTATTGTCCTTTTAATTTTTTTTTGGGATATAAACATTTTAAGTATTTTATTAATGAAAATTTTCCTAAAATTAAAATCATTGAACAAGTTTTTAAAAATCAGATCACAAACAGAAAGAATTGATAATAACTAGATCTTTTAAAATCGGAACACTATCATCTTGAACAAAAATTCACTTAATCATCAAACATGATTTTTATACCTAAAAGAACACTATAACAATAATTTAACATAAATTTGTTTCAATATTCACGACAGAACAATTAAAACCAAATTCAATTTTCACAAACAGAATATTACCATTAGAGCGAACAGAAAATTTAAAATCATCGAACATGTTTTTAAAAATCAGATCACAATATTTTTGAGTTACAATTCCAGTTCTCATAGATGAAGAAGTGCAGACATAGACGAAAGAAGAAGAAGAACATACCAGAGGAGGAGAATGAAGAGGAGGCAACAAAGAAAAAGAAGAAGAACGACGATGACGACGGAGGAGGATGCAGCGAAGAAGAAGATAAATGGGAGGAGGTGTAGAAAACAGGGACATTGCTGGTTTGAGAGAGAGGCGCGAAAAAAGAAGAATGACGACGACGACAGAGGAGAAGGAGAGGAAGAAGAAAAGGAGGAGGAGAGGGACGAGGATGTGCAGAAAACATGGCATGGGTGGAATAAGAGAAAAACGCGAAGTAAAAGAAGAGGAGAAAGGCCGTGAGTGAAAATGTTTAATTAGAACTTGGTTGTCAAAATGAGGTGTATATGAAGATTTATTGTCATGTTTAAAAGATACAGATATAACTAGATACAAATACTTTTAAGACTAATATTTTTTTTTTTTTGACTGAACAAAAGAAAACACACCCTAAATAGAAATCATAAGATCCTTATTCAGGATAGGAACAAGAGAACTCCATGGTTCCAACCATTCAGCTTGATCAAGTTGGTTCTTAACAGCACAGTTTGTCATAGCATCTGCAACTCCATTTGCCGATCTCTGAATTAGCTTAACCTCCACTATCCAATTCCTTAAAAGCAAATCATGAATCTTGGCAAGTAAATCTGAATTAATTGCCTCAGACCTAATAGAGTGATGGTGTACCGCAGAAAAAACATCCACATTATCAGTTTCACACACAATATCTCTGTAACCATAATCCCAAGCTAAGAGGAGGCCTCTCCAAAGAGCGAAAAGTTCATACCGAAGCACGCTAACAAGAGAGAAACTACCGGCACACCTTTGAAGCCAAGATCCGCAGGAATTTCGAATAATGCAGCCAAAACCAGCAACACCTAAAGTACTACTGACACTAGCATCACAGTTAATCTTAACTTGATTGGAATTAGGACGGGTCCAGTCAATCAAACTAGAGGCAGGCAGGAGAGAAGATTGTAACGGATGAATCAAAAGAAAATCCTTAGCACTAGAAAGACAGAGAGCACGAACCTTCTCTATAGTCCAAGGGCTTGAAGGATTAAAGACATCGTTATTCCTGTCTCGCCAAATCCACCACACAGCAGCGCAAAAATGAAATTCTCTAAACTTGCAGTTAGCATGAATCCAATCAAACAAGTTAAAATTACCATTAGACATGAAGGAAGCTCCCAAGCAATCCCAAACCTGTTTAGCTTTTGGACAATCCCTAATGCAGTGGATGACAGTTTCAGATGCCAGATTACACCTAGCACAGAGATTAGAAGAGGCAAGGTTTCTCTTGTGGCAAAACACATTTGTAGGGACAGCATCATTAAGACAAAGCCAAAGGAAACACTTAATTTTTTTCGGAACTTTCAATCTCCAAAGCCAAAGCCAATTGCAATTTTCTTGCCAATTGTAACGTTGTTTTGCTAGCCATAAATAACCATCCTTGCAAGAATATAACTTAGATGAAGAAGGGTGCCAAAACCAACCTAGAAAATCACCAAAAGCAGCAGCAGGATTGAGAGAAGATATTTTAAGAGAGATGTCCACAGGCAGAGAGGTAGAAAGCCCATGGAAATTCCAAACACCTTGATTCTAAACATCCCTAATAGATAGAGCAGTATCTGATATGTGAATAAAGGGAATAAGAGAACCAAGAAAACCATCTGGCAGCCATTGAGAAAACCAAAAAGAATTGGATAAATTCCCCACATTCCAAAAAAAAACCATCCTTTAGGCAATGAAGAGCAGAAATGATGCTTCGCCAAATATAGGAAGCATTAGCAGGAGGGGATGAAGAGAAAAGAGTAGAAGTGGAACCCTTAACATATTTAGCCATCATAATTCTAACCCACAATTTATCTGAATTATGAAAAAGGTTCCACACAAGTTTACCAAGCAGGGCAATGTTGGTGCAATGAGAGTCACGAACACCAAGACCACCATATCTCTTGGGAGTGATTACTCTACTCCAAGCTTGTAAATTCAAAGAACGTCCATCTGTTTTACCACTCCATAAGAAATTCCTTGCAATGGAATCAAGTTTCTGGCATACAGCTTTAGGAAAAAGACTCACTTGCATTTGATAGATAGGAATGGAAGAGGCCACATATTTAACTAGACAGAGTCTGCCTGCCTTGTTAAGCATGCGACCTTTCCAGCCAGCCAGCCTGTTGCGCACTTTATCAATCACCCCTTGAAAAGTGGTTCTAGTTACTCTAGAATGACTCAAGTTAAGCCCCAAATACTTGCCAAGGTCTTGAGTGATACGGATACTCGAAATCCCAGTAAACAAATCCCTCCTTCTATTAGTAACATTCACCGAGCACAGAGCTTTGGATTTAGATACATTAACTTTCATCCCGGAAGCATTGCAAAACCTGTCTAGAACCTGCATGACTAGTCGGACTTGAGACTTTTTCGCTTTGCAGAATAACAACAAGTCATCAGCAAACATCAAGTAAGATATTCGAGGACCGCCACGGGAGATTGCCATAGGCTCCCACACATTCTGATCCACTTGTTGATTAATGAGGCAGGCTAACTGCTCCATACAAAGAACAAACAGATATGGTGACATAGGATCACCTTGCCTGATTCCTCTAGTGGGATTAAAGCTTTCTAATCTGTCTCCATTCCAGAGAATTGAGAGTGAAGAAACACGAACGCAAGCCATGATTAAATTAATAATAATCCGAGGGAAGCCAAAGACAGACAAGGTATCTTCCAAAAAGGCCCAGTCAATCCTATCATAGGCTTTCTCCAAGTCAATTTTGAAACCCGACTCCTTTACGAGACTTAGTGTGTTTCATAAAATGGAGAATTTCTTGGGCAACAATAATGTTGTCTTGAGCCCCTCGACCATGGATAAAACCACCTTGCAAATGACCAACAATTTCCTCCAAAAAGGGTCTAAGACGGTTGACAAGCACCTTTGTATTGATTTTGTAAATAAAGTTGCAAAGGCTGATGGGCCGAAAATCTCTCATGTGCTTAGGAGCCTCCACCTTCGGGATTAGAATAATAAGAGTCTCAAGAATAGATGGATCAATCCTGTCACCTGAAAAGGCCTTCTGAACCGTTAGCCAGACATCGTGACCCACAATATTCCAATACTCTTTGAAGAAAAAAAACTTGGAAACCATCGGGTCCTAGAGCTTTAAGAGAATTCATGTTGTGAACTGCCCTTTCAACTTCCGAAAAAGTGACACGCTTGGATATCTGGTTGCAAGCCTCTGCACTGAGAACCGGATTGGGAATGTGCCTTAGGAGATCAAGATTTATATTCTCAGTGGAACAGAATAAATCTTGGAAGAAAGATCTGGCATCCCTTTGAAGATCATCAGGTTCAGTAGTCCAAGTGCCATCTTTACCAAAAAGACCATGAACCTTGTTAAATTTTCTACGAATAACAGTTTGAAGGTGGAAGAAACTGGTGTTTTGGTCCCCAAATCGCAATAATTAACCATCTTTTAAAGAAAAAAAAAGAGATATATGTCGAAAACTAACTTAAACATTAAGCTGCATAAATTCATTGGTTTCCATTCACATCTTTTCCGATATGTCTGTATAAGTTTCAAAAAAAATAAATGAGTTAACCACCAAAATTCACCCTGAAATTTTTAAATGTCGACAAAAATGATCCTCAATTTTGTTAACGACAAAAATGCCCACTAATTATTTAAAAACCTAACAAAAATGTCCAAATTTGGCTATTTTGGTCACCTTTGACATGTGATAAAAGTGTACTTTTGTCGAAATTTTAAATAATTGGTGGGCATTTTTGTCGTTAACAAAATTGAGGATCATTTTTGTTGGCGTTTGAAAATTTCAGGGAAGATTTTGGTAGTTAACTCAATAAATAAATAAATCTTTTCTTGCAACAAAACGTCGTGGATAAAACTTCCTAGGTTCTTCTAAACTCATCTTACAGTGTTCGACTAAACAAATGTGAGGCACATACGCTAATCACATAAAAGCTATTTCCTTTCCATCGACCATAAGTTTTATTATTTACAATGATCCAATTGTCCACTGTTTTTAACATTTACCACATCCTTCTTCCACTACTTATCCATAATAATGCACGAAAACATGGTATCCATTGTTCATTTTGCACTACTAACATTGCACACGATCTATATAATGTGTTGCTTCTGGGCAATGTCGTGTTTGATCTATATCGTGAAAATTCCACAAAAATTTATATTGGCTATTGACAGCCTAACACAACCTTTTTCTTTTACCTGGAATTGAGACCGGCAGAATTCCAAACATACCAAAAGGATTTGGGGGGAAAAACTTTGGTTTCGAAAAAAAAGGTCTGTTTTCTAACATAATAATGACGCCTAAACAAGCCACAAATTTAAGGCGGAACATTCACCATGTCCAAGAAAAAACCAAAAAGGAGTAACATTCACATTTTGTACATTACATTATTTGTGAAGAGTGTTCGTCTAACATTGCTGTCAGTTAGGTTCATAATTAACACGATTTTAAACTCAACTTGACAGCTAACATTACCCTCCAAATAACTTTCTAGTGTGCTCTTAATTTCCGTTATATACTATTAACATGTTATCTGGATAAGAGTTAAGACTTACCAGAACTATATGAATAATTTAATTCAAGCCATTTAATTCATGAAGCTCCCTCCTGCACCCATGTTCGTTCCTCCTTGTGATGAAACCTGTCCCTGAGACACCAACTGAGACCGCCCAGGTCCTTGAACATATGCTTGTCCCATCCCAGCCCCAACAATTTGTTGTTGCTGAGGAAGTTGTTGATGTTGCTGCAGTTGCTGTAACTGTGGAAGCTGTTGCTGCGGCTGAAGTTGCGAGAGTTGTTGCTGCTGAAGTTGGGGGTGTTGTTGCTGTTGCTGGATTTGCGGAAGCTGTTGCTGCTGCTGCAACTGGACCTGCTGAGGAAGCTGTTGCTGTTGCTGCAGCTGTTGATGCTGTTGCTGCTGTTGAAGCTGGGGAAGTTGTTGCTGCTGCTGCTGTTGAAGTTGGGGAAGTTGCTGTTGCTGCGGTGGTTGTTGTTGCTGTTGCTGTTGTAGCTGAGGAAGTTGCTGCTGCTGCATGTGAGGTATTTGCTGCTGTTGTTGCAACTGTGGAAGATGCTGTCCTGATTGCATTTGTTGGTGCTGCTGCTGCTGTTGTTGTTGTTGCTGCTGCTGACTGGTTAATTGCGGTTTAAATACAACCATATCCTGTTTGAAATAAAAAGCTTAATAAGAGGCTCAAAGCTCAACAAACAAATGTGTTTTCAATTTGTATTTGGTTGGAAACTAATCTTACCCCAGGGAAAAGCATCCCAATCAATCGGAAAGCTTTGTCGGAAACGGATAGTAGCAATGTCTGCGATGGCAATTGGATAACTGCACACTGAAATCAAAATAAGAGGGAAGAAAAATCAACACCATATATGTGAGATCATAACAAGTTAACTGTGTAAATGACAGTAAATCTAAGAGGTAACAACCCATTTATAAAACACAGCACTAATCCATATTTCGATCATAAACAAGCAAATAATGCAATAAGAAGGGTTATGCCATTTGCACACCAAAATTCAGCCACCAATATAAAATACATGCTCAAATACAAAATACACAATAAAAATGACTTAAACAATACATGTATACATACACAAATACTTTGTGGCTGATTTGGTGGTTGAATTTTGGTGTGCAAATAGCATTTTTGTAAGAGGAATGATGGAAACCAATCCTAAGATATTAAGACTAATAGTAAATAGCATTTTCTATGATATTAAGACTAATATTTTAGAGATATAATTAGGATATTATATTAAGAGATATTTCTTTATTTTCTAGCCCATAGAAGGTCGCTATATTCACTAATGTATGAAGGCAAAACTTACCAGCTTCTTCTCCTGAAGCTGACCAAGAAATCCATGTGGATTCATAGCACGAAAAACTAGGAAATCTGCCTTTCCAACATATTGCCTAATGTCACAGTTTAAATAGAAATAGCATAGAAAATGTTAAAAGACCAAGACACAGCTACAAACGTGAACAAACAAGCAAAACAAAGTTAAAGGAAGCTTAACTTGTTATTCATGTGGTCTTGGGATATAAGCCGAACGATTTGCATCACCGGGGGCCAGTTTGCTGCAAGCCTGAGACAACCAAAAGTTGTCAGTCAGTAAATTATTGGGGAAAAACAAAAAAAGACCTAATTTGACCAAGTTATTCTTAGATCCATAAGATCTCTCTCTCTCTCTCTAAGTTAATTTTTGTTTATATAGTTGATTATTGGTGAACAGTGGCAGAGGGTGAACACAGCGAGCATAAGAAACAAAGGGATTTACTTCTAATTTGTTTGGCCTTGTATTTACTTCATTATCAAACAAGAAACAAAGACACTATGTTTTGTATCTCTATCTGTCTCCCTTTCCAAACATAGCCAAAGGGATTTTGAGAACACTTGCTTCTGATATCTTCAAGTTTTGGGACCCTGGAGGAACTAGGAACATTACATTTTGTTGGCATTATTATTCGCTCATGTTAAATACTTGAGAACAAAGTGATTCTTTGTTTTTTTTTTTTTTTTGGGGGGGGGGGGGGAGGGGGG
>JASCZI010031092.1:12649-24806 GCA_036250425.1 Stylosanthes scabra
TAAAATAAGTGAGGTAATGATAATACCTCCCAAACCTTCACATATTTGGATTGTGTGGATTGCATACCACCTGATGTCTGTTGTGGCAAAGACATATTAGAAGCTGCATTGTTGTTCACAAGCGACTGCATGCCTGGTTGGACTTGTTGAGACATTCCTGGAGTAGGAATCATTGTGCCAGTCCCAGAAGAGACAACTGATGGACCAAGGCCATTATTCATCATATTTTGATTCATAACTCCACCTTGCACCATTTGGGCTCCTGACGGGTTTCCTTGGCTCATACCAGGTACCTGCTGTCCCATACTGGCAGCCCCTTGAACATTACCCATTGGTTGTGAAATCCCAATGTTTGGACTTCCAGTCATATTAGAAGGGGCTGAAGTTATCGAACCAAGACCTGAGTTCTGTGCAACCTGTGCAGGACCATTAAGAGGTCCAGAACTTGAAATTGATGTTATTGCCGACTGTCCAGATGAAAATACATTTTGAGGTGCAGGAATAGAAGAAGCCATCCCACTGGATATCATGTTTGACATATGCATCGCAACAGGAGTCTGACCCATTGACTGAAGTCCCATAGAGGCTCCACTGCCTAACGCAGCAGAGTTCATCACCTGTCGTGCTTGAGAGACTTTGTTCAAAATGGTCATGTTTGCCTGGGCAGGATTCACTGGTCTCATGGGCTGCAACATGGATACGGTAGGCTTTGTGTCCTGTACATTTTCATTATTTGTCATAATATCTTGAGTCACGGAAGATGGAGAAGATGTCTGCAAGCTTGGTACTCCTTGATTATTAGCAGTAGCACGAGGAGCTGATGAATTTTGAGGAAATCCAGGTCCAGATACCATGGTTGTTACAGGAACTGGCTCCTGCAGAAGTATATATGAATCTAGGATCATTTGAAATATAAGCAACAAAAACTAAAACTAATACCATGGTATAGATATATAGATATAATGCTATAATATTAATGGTGTGTTAAGTTTACCACTTTCACGGTAGCAGGGACCACATTCCCACCAGAAATTGCTTGACGGCTTGGGATAGATCCATTCACTGAAAATTCATAGAAATATCATGTCAACTATACTAAATCTTCAACCAAAAGAACAAACAAGCCACTTAAGATTGTTATTAACTGATGACCATTTATTTAAACATGGCATACATAAGGCAAGAAATTTTCAGACTGATCTTGTCAGTCAAACAGAGAAGACACTAGTACACTACATACTATATTGACATCGAATTTAACCTATCTTTTCCTTTAGAATTAGATGATGTATAAAGTGTATCATGATCCATTTGATCTACAAAATTGAACTGGTACTGCTAATATGAAGAAGTGAAGATCCAAAGCTAAGATAGAAACCTCCATCTAGTAGTACAGGCAATATATATTCCACAAAGTCCAAGACATCCTGTCGCATACACTGCAAATGTCAATTAACCCTGATTTGTTTCACCTCAAAATTAGGTTTATTATCCTTGGGTGACAAACTTCACTTTGGCAGAAGTTATCTTGTTAAGATCACAACAATCATTAATACTCTGGCAAAAAATGTGGGGATCTGATGTATAAACAAAGTTAGTCATGCAAATGTTCTTGCCGCACATTTGCCAGAGTATTCATCATAATGAATATAGATGACCTTATCCAAGACATTCTGCCTATCACAGTGATGCTTTCAAGATGCTACAAGTAACACAAATCCATACTCAACTAATTTTATCCTTGCCCCACATCAATGAATTTTCTATGTAAAATTTTAGATAAAGGTATTTTGATTTATCTAGTTGCTTTAAAAATTATGCATGTATGTGATAACAGACAAGAAATATAACTACACTATGCTTAGTAGTTTTCAATACTAATTGAATCCAAATTGACCTGATGCCATAGAAGTTGGTGGTGCTCCTGTAACAGCTATGCCAGACACGGCATCTACTTTAACAGGACTCTGATTTGAAGGCAAGCTTGTTACCCCAGATCGACTCAAAGCAGCACGTGCTTCCTTGAAACTTTCTGATATTAAAACAACGAAATGACTAACTTTGACATCAACTGGTGGCTCAGCTGCTCTATTGTTGCGCTTCCCCTGCAATGACAAAGAAATATAATCAGCATCAACAAAACTCAGATAAGAGAAACAACTTTCTTTATTTCATTAGGTCTGCTCAAATCAAAAAGAGAGAAACCGTGGAAAAAATAAAAAATCTAGCTATCAGCACAACATATGCCATTTCAACTTTGCTCTGGACTAAGGATTTTTGTAAGAGATCAATTCAGTGCTCAAAATGGAAAGTGGTGACAATAACTTAAGAAGTGTGCATTTAGAAATGTGAAATATTAGTCTTTTTTTCCGATAGTTGTTCAAGCTCTTGAGTCTTGACCCCAAGGGGGAGATTAGAGTACCACAAAAGATTACAAACATAAACATACTAAAGACTCCAAAGTAATTTAAAACATAAAACAAACCAAAGACTCAAAAAACACCAAAAGATCAACCAAACAGGTAGTCATTAAACCAGAAAACAGTACTCAGCAGTACTCACAACCAGATCAGCACACGGACACCTCCCATTTAGACATCATCCAGCAACATACCAGAATGGAACAAAATCACCCTCAGCTCTCACGTTACTATCACACCTTCGGTTTTAAACCCTAAACCTCCCATGGCCCAAGATCTACAGCACACCTTCGGTTTTAAACCAATGCACCAGCAACCTCTCATCACCGCATCATCACCACCCTCACCTTTCGCCTTACTATCACACCCCTCAACTTGTGTCACCTTCTCCAATACCAACAACACTAAGATCATGTTCTCCCACACCACCTTCACAAATTCCATCACCAAAATCTCATCCATCTTGTTCTACTTCAATTCCACTATAAGAACCTTCCACGGCACCAGATCTCCGGCACACCTTCAGTTTTAAACCACGTCACCAGCAACCTCTCATCACTGCGTCATTGCCACCGTAATTGTAGTAATTAACTAATTATACAATTTGACTTTCTCTAACTTTCGTTTAAAAAGAAGATCCTCTTGATGTTTTATATTAAGTTAAAACTCACTGACTGATTTTATTTATAAAAAGACATATTAAGATTATAGTACACCTGTGTTATGTCATACTTACCGCATTGTAGATGGCTTTAATTTTGGCAAGTTGTTTTGGACAGATGACTGACAGAGAAACAGAAAGCTGCATGCAGAATATCATATTCCATCAATTCTATAAATGGACAAAGATTAACCGCAGAAAGCAGTAAGTAAATATTCATAACAATATCAACAAACAGTGTGTTGCTAAAAAAGTAAAAGTAAATAAACAAATGGGTAACATTTTCATTTGGTCCCCCACACTTGGCCCAAATACTAAATTAGTCCCTAACGTTTTAATCATACTATTGTAGTCCCGAAAAGTTTCAAACGTCCTATTTTAGTCCGAAAAAGTTTCAAATGAGATCAATGTTGTCCCACTGTTAAATTTGAGATGAAAAGATAACTGAGAAAGTAACCGTCGACATTAACTCTCCACCGCAGCCACATGAAACATTATCATTGAAAAAAAAAAAAAGCAAAAATAATAATAAGAAAAACTATGAAATTGAAGTTATAAATCTCTTTAATTTTTTCACAAACTCATATATACCTTAATTTCACAGTGTTTTTTTTTCTATTTAACTTTTTTTCTTAACAATAATGTTTGTGGTGTCTACTACGTCGGAGAATTAACATAAACGACATTCTCGTTAATTATTCACCTAAAATTTAGCGGTGGGACTAAAATAGGACGTTTGAAACTTTATTGGACTAAAATAGGACGACTGAAATGTTAGGGACCAATTTAGAATTTGAACTAAACATTGGAGACTAAAATAGTACTTTACCCATTACCCTAAACAAATAAAAGAATAGGTACCTGAGGGAATGCTTTAGCTACAGATTCAGCATCATATAAGCGATTCCCTGCATCTGAGTCAATGGTCTCACTCTGCTCTATGTTGGGCAGTCTTGGAACATAAACTGGTGTCTGCAGTGGATAAGGATTACTTGCTGCTATAAGGATACAATGCTTCTGCACGTCCACATTCTGCTGATTGGGTGCACCATCTTGAGAACATGGGAACATCTAGACATTCCCACATTGGGTTAAGAGGATCAATAGAGATGCCCATGAAGTTCATAAACAAGAACAGCATGGTATGATGACAACCCTTGATTACATAATTGCAAAAGTACAGGGTATGAAATGACACCGAAATTGTTGAAGCCTTTACGATTTAACTTATGTGCAACCAAGGTATTGAATGCTTTTCAAAAGATGTACATTAATCTCTGTATTAATTGAACATTAAAAGAGGGAAAAAATGGCAAAGCTCGATTGCATAATTGCAAAAAATACATGACAAATAAATAAAGCTTCATGCATAAAACCAAACATACAATCCAATAGATGTTTCGATTCGTAAGATTCTCTCTTCAATGAGAAATTACATTGCTTTTCTCAAAACTTCATTAAAATTGTTTTGGCATTACGATCTGCCGCTCAAATGGTCTCTTATGAAGTCTCTATTGCTCTTATTCAGATTGTGCGCCTTGTGAGTGCGTTTGGATCCACGAAGGCAATCGCTCGGATGTTACCCTAACCCAACCCGGGAACGGACCGGAGGGAACCGCAGCATGGGGAATGTCCGAAACGAGTAAAGTTTCATTGACTTTCAGAGTAAAATCCATAGACGCAAGTATAATATATTTAACAATTCTAAATAACATAATAAACTTCAAGATACTTTTATTTTTAGAAATTGTTGCTAAATAAAATAAGAGTATTTCATATGCATCCAATAATTAATCATTTATATCAATACATTTGCAACTAAGTTTTACAAATACTGCGAATTATTGAATTTTAATAAGACTATAAAATACATTTAGAAAGCAATATATTTTTCACTTAACAAGTTAAAAATCAATAATCACTCTTCCCTGAAGTTGTATTTCATTTTATCTATCTTAGATTTTACTATCTGCTTCATCTTCATTAAACTGAACAATATCGCTATTAGTTCAAGGTGAAATCAAATCAATTACTAGAAATTGGTTAAAAAAAGCTACCAGGCGCATCCTCACATAAATAGATACATAGACATATTCATACATATGAGAAATACAATAAAACACAAAAAAGATGATGAATCAAGATCAGACATTCACACCAATCAAATGAAAATTGACAGAACACCAAAAGGAAACTATAGTTTACAGCATACATACCATCAGAGCTTCAGCAAGCCCTTCAGCAATTGCTGCATCATTAAAACCACCACCAGTAAAGGGTATAGACGATAGCCACAGGAAGAAAACATCTGGGTCTCTTGTCCAGCCAGTCCGTTGCACAAGGACACCTGCATTGAATGATGACTATGTAAACATGCTGCTCATTTGGTTTGCAATTATTTTCAATGCGAATGGGGATTGATGAGAATAAAGCAAGCACTTCCGTATTCTGGTTTAAATTTTTATTGAGGCAGGAAAATAAATTGCTTTAGTTTAAAAGACAGCTGTTGCATGTTTTTCTCTTCTTTTTTTAACTTTCTTTTTTGGTAAGCTACTAGTTTGTTTCAAAATGTAAAGTGGGTTTAAGAAGATGATGATGATGATGATAATAACAATATAAAGAAAGGCTATCTGATATAGAATAGTGGCAATAGAATTAATTCTATCATTTGGTAGAAAGTTCTGAACAAGCAGCTTTTAAACAAACATGATTCACTGAACACAGAAAAAACAAATTTATCCAAAGCCTTACTAGAATAACATCCATGAGTATTGAATGTGGCTAAGGCAAACTCAACGTTGGACACAGAAGGCTTCTGCAAATGAATGGGAAAACAAAATCAATAGACCAACCACAAGACCAAAATTGGCCATGATGGAAAGAATACTTTAACTTCCATCGGGCCGAATAAATGCAAACAATAGTATAAACAACATGATTAAGATAAAGAATCAATTTTATGAGGGAACTGGGCACATAAATGAAAGTCCAGCAATAAGATTAGAAAATGTAATCGAAACAAAGCTTAAAACTACTGTTCGAAGCGTTGAATACTATTGCAAGGGATGAAAGCATCATTTTGCTGCTTTTGCAGTGATTAAAGATTCCATTGGGGTGTACGTTCAAGATTATATTAATAGTTGTGGCATCTCAAAGTGTAACAATGGAAAACCTCTTGAAGTACCATACACATTTTATTATTTCTTTGCTATTTCTTCTTGTAATTACATTTCCTAGTTCATCTATTTCTCCATGAGCATTGAGCATCAGGTTTCTTACATAATACATTCTTCATTTTTCATTTTTCTTTTTTCCCCCCTTTCAAATATTGTGAAATTTTAGTCAAACCAAAATTATATACCTGGCCAGCAGAATCAGTTCCAACAAGAGACCTGCAACACCACAACAGGTGAAATGTGCCAATCATATAATCTATCATGTGTATCCTTTAAAATAATTTATAATCCAAGCAAAGAAGTATACTGAAAATGATATTATAAACAAAAATGGAAATTTAAAACACTAAGGTATAACGATGAATTCTATTGAATACCACAGTCTTAACCCGTTGAGGAATAAGCCTAGCTATTTTCAGTTATGACATAAAATGTCAATTCCGAAAACATTAAACTCATAAGTGCAAGACTGATAAATGAGTTGTATTTGGTTTTGATAAGACATTGACCATCTTTGTTGGGCATTATTTTATCAACCACTTCCACTCAAATTGTTAAAATAAAATAAAAAGGATTTCATTTGTATGTATAATCAATCTAAAAGAATATCTAATCATGAATTGGAGGCTTCTGTATTGGAACAATTTATTTTGGGTTTTGAAACTAGGGGGAGGAAGGTCAGTATGCCCATATACTACCTACCTATGCTACCTATTGATTTGTTTGAATCGAAAAGAATGATTTGATATTTAAGGGCTCCAAGCTAAGCCTTTAAAGATTTTGTTATCTATGAAAGGATGGATTAAGCTCCTCTACTGTAAGAAAGTTGGTAAAGTGAAAAAAATGAGAGTCTAATCACCTTTGAATCAAATCAAGATCGTGGGACTCACATGACGAAAGTTACAAATTCAATATTGATTAACTCCTAACTTTCTCACTTTACCAATCTTTTCACTTTAGAGAATCTTTTTCGACGCAAGTATGCCTTAACCTTTTTTTCGTATATTCTCTTATATATTCTAATCAATAGACTTTCTTTTGTATCTAAGCTATCTTTAGAGGAACAAAAAGCCTCAAGACTTCAAAATCTTGAGTTAAACTAAATTTTAATAGGAACCACAAAAGAAGGGGAATAACAACTCAGGTGATATAAGAAACCCCACAAACTTCACAAAAGGGAAGCAGAAAAGCACAAGGAGAGAGAAAACATAAATATAAGTAAATAAAAAATAAAACCTATGGAAAGAAACAACAACAATCAGCATCCTCTACTCTATAATGGATAAACAATCTGAGTGCATCTTACCAGGTGGACACCATTAGATCAATACCTTCCATTGCAAGTGTAAATCACTAAATAATCTAGTGATGTTTAGCCGCCCCTACGTTTGCACTTCAGAAGAGCAAAATCCTAAATCTTAGATCCAAAGGACGACTCAGAACATAAATTTAGTGGGAATTCAAAAAGTTTTCTCTTACTATTTTCTAAGAACAAAATGGTGTGATTAACAAACTGCAAAATAGATATTACAAACCCTTTAAAACCCGACATCGACACCTCTAAATTTGACAGTTACCACTGCCCGAGAGATCAAGCAACTATGAGTATCCACCACTAAAGTGAACAAGAAACAGGATAAAGGATCTCATTGCCTCATAACACTCTTACCATGAAACCGCGTTATTAATTCTTCATTGACAATCGCCTAAAATGTAATTGTTGCAATACATTCTAAAGAGCAACTTCTATGCCTAGGCGGTAACAGCTATATGGGAGACAAGCAAACCAAATATGACAATCAAACAAACTATTGTAAACTTTCATGAAATTAAAAGTAAAAGGAAAATGGAAGGGAATAGCCCATCATTGCCGCATGATAAAGCTGATCAAAACCCACCTCAAACTCTAAAAAATACAACTACATAAACCTCTCGAATCGGAAGACAAATAATGAGCAAAAGAAATTCTTCAAAATGTCAATATTCTTGTTAGAACATTTTATTTAAAAACCACAAAATAGTACCACATCAAAAGCCATTGTTGTGCCTAACAAAACTATTGGGGAGGGTAACCCAAAACTGAGAGAGACCTGAACCAATGCAACAAGCAAGAATCCACAACAGCAAGTCCTACACTACATCTTTAACTAAAAAGCAAAATAAAATAAAAAATAAAAAAAATAAAAAAACTAATGGGTTTGTGGGTTTCTCCATGTTATTTACTCTCCCTTTTAATTCATTTCAAGCTAATCTTGTACTTCACCGCTTACTCTTGAAATCCCAATAATTTTAAGGCCCACTATGGTCTCCTCTCTCAGAGCTGACGCCAACTCATGACATCAAACCCTAAAGCAATGAATCTGAACCCTCCATATTATTTAGCCTCATTTGATCCATTCTTACTCGGTGGGAGACTTCAACACTAACTCCAATCTCATAATCCCAGTTACCCATAACTTCACTCTCTCGAAATGGAACCAAATATATAGCAGAACCACCCATTAACCAATAACTAAAAAGCAAGAAAATCAACAGCGGAAAACGGGATTCACAATCAACCAGAATCAACTCTGACACAGTGCAATAAAAAATTAACACAAATCCACAAAATAATACGAAACCCTAATTGTGATCAAGTAGAGACAAAACAAAACAAAACCGTTATAACGAACATAGAAAAGGAACCTGATGATCTTGTCAATGTAATCCCCGAGGATGGTGTCCCAATAGGGTCCCATAGCAGCGGTGCTTTCGACGACTACGATAACCTGTTTCTCTGCCATGGCTTCGGAAGGGTAAAACCGTCAAAAAGAATTTCAAGAAAACAGAGGAGGGGTTTTGTTTTTAATTTATGAATTGAAGAGGATAGTCAGAATAGTTATCGGCGACGAGCTCAACATTGTGACGCTCACTCTCTCTCTCAAAATCTTTTGCTAAATTTAACACTTCTGAAGCTAAACAAAATTTTCGGATGCTGGAAGGAGGTGCAGTGTGTTAAGGAGAACAGGGAGCACACCAGAATTTTGGTTTTTTATTTAGTGTCTACTTTTCTGGTAAAAACTAATTTTCAAATTGCAAATAGGATATCCAACTTTGATGAGTAAGAGTGGTCAACTCGCCAATTAAATAAGTGTTAGATTTCCAATTACGTTTTGTGAATCCGGTAATTAATTGACTAATATTTTAAATGGAACTCAAATTTAAGTAAATTAATTTTTTTAGAATTAATTCACAGTCGCTTTTTTTTATTAATTTTAAAGTATTAATTATTATAATTTTAAGAATTTATTTGAAAAATATTCATTACTTAAATATTATAATTACATTATGTGTGAAAAAAATAGAAAAATAAAAAATTCCTATAATATCACAATTACCAAAATCCTCAATTTCTAAGTTGAAAATGTAAATTCACATTTAATTTATTAAAATAGAATTGGCATTTCAAACTACTTACCAAACTAATCAGATAGAATTGACGATGAGAAGATAGGTTTCGCGTGGCCACAAACGATATGGCGATTGGAGCTCTGATCAAAAATTATGGTGGATTGAATGTTGACGTGAATAGGAAAGTTAGGAATCTCTATTCTCTCTTCTTTTTCTTTTCTTGGAGCGCTCTCTCTCTCAAATTTGTGGGTTCAGCAGATGCAAAATGAAAAGTGGGTCACATGTGTCGTATTTTAAGTGAGAGACAATTTTGTCTTTTCGTCCATTGGCCCAACTTTGGGCCAAAACTTTAAAGATAAGTGTTTTGATTTTTATTCTAAATATTTTTTTATTAATTCTACATTTTTTGTGTAAACCATGATACATGCTAAGTTTGTATGATTAGGTTTTGATGAATGACAATCATTGTGGAGTTAATAACAACCACCAAAGGTTTGAAGATTCACTTGAAAGCAAACAACAACAACGACGAGAAAACGAAGTCCGCAAGTTTGAAGACCTTTCAGAGTCTAGGACTTAGGTAAAAATTCTTTTCAAGAACCAAATACAATATCTCTCACACACACTCACTAAAATTCGTTTTAAAGAAATGTTTTTACAACAACTATAGCCGTACAATAGCCGTACAAAGTTTCAAACTTGTTTTACATGCTACATTTAGGTAGGAATCAATTCTATATATTTTGATATTGATTCTTACATGTTTAAAACGTTTAAAAGGCATAAAACCCTCAGGTAATCGATTACCAAAGGTTGAGAATCGATTACCAAGAGTTTGAAAACGTTTTCTTGGTCAAAACCCTATGATAATCGATTACCAAGGGTGGGTAATCGATTATCAGCATTAAGTAATCGATTATCAAGAAGGATAATCGATTACCAGGCTTTAAAATTCAAAATTTAGTCAAAACGGCTAAATGGTAATCGATTACCAAGCTTGATAATCGATTATCTGCTGCTGTAAAGCACAAAAACGGCTAGTTTGACAAAATGTTTTGATTCCATTCACATCCCAACGGCTCCAAGGCTTTGGGAGCCTATAAATACATATTTATGAAGCTCATTTAATATACTTGATCATTTAAAAAGCTTCTTGATATTACACTTTCATTTCATATCAATTTCAAAGTGATTTCATGCACTAATTTGAGAGATATTGTTGATTGGTTCATAGAGCTTATATTTGTATACACATACTCTTTTAGAGAGCAATTCAAAATCATTCAATACGTTGTATTGTGAAAGAATAGTGCTGTAGCTATTTTTTGTTGTGAGATTTGAGTATACACTATAGTCGGTAAGGATTCGTAGAGTATACTAAGCACTCAAGGGAAAATCTTGAAGTTGGGATTACTTCGAGTGGAGTGGGTTAGTATATGGTGTGGTCTAGTCCGTCAGACGTATCTCAAGTGCTCGTGTTTGTAAGAGGTTCGTCAAGCACCTATTGAAGCTTGGTGGATAGTTAAACTTCCTAATTGTGATTAGGAAAGAGTGGACGTAGGCAAGAGTTTGGCCGAACCACTATATATCGTTATGTATTATCTCTCTCAACTCAAACTCATTTATATTCTTGTTATTTATATTTATACAAGTGTTTTGGAAAGTACAAGATCCTTGTAAGTACTTAAGAATTGACTTAAGCCCTTGGAAAAATACTAGTACAAGCATTTGAGTCATTTAAATTCAAAGTAATTTAAGCTTCCGCGAAAATTTATCATTGTTGCTTATATACTCAATTCACCCCCCTCTTGAGTATTGAATATAACGTGCTTATCGACTAACAATTGGTATCAAGAGCTCTGGTTTATTCTCTTTTTAAGACTTAACAGTTTTGGAGAAACGATCAAATGGCAAGCACAAGCTTTAACAACAACAACAATGAAGGAATCTCAATCACACGACCACCGATTTTTTATGGAGTTAACTTCTCCTATTGGAAGAATAGGATGATGATATGGATATGTTCCCAAGACTCACGAATTTGGGATGTCATTGAAGAAGGGAACTATATTCCAACAAAGAAGACTACTCAAAAGGTGGACGGCAGAGATGTGGAGAAAAAAATTCCAAAAACAAAGAAGGAATACAACGAAGATGATTGGAAGAAAATAGCCTTCAACTTTAAAGCTATCAATTTTCTTCATTATGGTCTAAATCAAGATGACTATATGAAAATTTCCCCTTGTACGACCGCAAAGGAAATTTGGGATAAATTAGTCATCACCTTTGAAGGAACCGATCACGTGAAGAAATCAAAGATTAGTACTTTGACTCGTGAATATCAATTATTCAAAATGCAAGAAGGAGAAGGAGTAGAAGTTACTCTTGAGAAGCTCAACAAAAGCATAAACTCTTTGAAGATGCTTGGAAAGGAATTTACCGAAGAAGAGATCGTTGACAAAGTTCTATGGAGTCTCACTCCCAAATGGGATTCGAAAATTACCGCCATA
>JASCZI010031093.1:0-17429 GCA_036250425.1 Stylosanthes scabra
CATTTGAGTCATTTAAATTCAAAGTAATTTAAGCTTCCGCGAAAAATATTAATTGTTGTTAAGATACTCAATTCACCCCCCTCTTGAGTATCCATGCTACGTGACTAACAATGGCATCTCCCATGTAGGACCCGGCATATATGCTGAGGAGGTGGGTGCTACCAAGAGCCATGCAAGATTGTGACGGAGCATAAACAGGCTCGTTAAGATCCACATCGAACTAGGTACCATCAAACTTGGACCTATATCCGCCACTGGGTAGTAATATCTGGTCCATCAGATCTTGGAACCCCGGGCTATTAAGGGCGATGAGCAGGAGTCGCGGCCTCCGCATCACCGGCCATCATCTCCTCCACCCACTGCCAGTCCCTCGCCGTGGTCCTGGTGCTCACAATCATCCGCCTCCCCAGTCGCCTCCTGTCTGGAATATCTGGCACCTAGGATTGATGTGGATGGGGAGCGGTCTGTCTCTGCGTGGCCTCGACAGGTATCTTGTCAGATGGCAACTGATGGAATGCATCCCCCCTTGCTAGGTACCTCTTCCCAGCTAGAAACCACCATTTCAAGAAGTCTGCGGAGGGGCCCGAATCGTCTGCCTGTACAACCTCAAACGTCTGGGCAAACCTGGTAGACCATAATCCGTGCCATGCCTGGTACCTGGTAGGCCACCACATGTCTATCCCCCGGCCATCTTTCGCATGCAGGAAGTCAATGTTAAGTGGACAATGGGGGAGCGTTTTGCACGCCTCCAAATTGCAGGATCACTCGATCCACCTGGTGCGACTCGATGGCGGAGAAGTAGATGAGTGGCACTATCGATGTCCAGAGGGCCCTGTGATCCGCATGCCATATCGACGGATGGACAATAACCTCCACGGTGGCCGCCCTGTACAACAGCCAAACGAACTGCACAAACAACAATATTTGTCAAAAGAAGATGCCATGTATAGTGGCGATTAAATACTATAACAAAGGCAAGTCACATTTAATAATTAAAAAAGAAAAGCAGTAACATTTAATAAAGAAAAACAAACCTCACGGAGAGTCAACCTACCCAGTTACGTCCTGTACCCGACCACCCGCGACTCTTTCTCGTCGGAAGTGGGAAGATACCTCGGCCACCTACACAAGGCGATGATAAAACAACATAGTAAGAATTCAACTAAAACGGTAATTATGCAGAAAATTGAAACATAGTTCGATGATAAAATCTCACTTGGATGCCAAGGAAAAGACAAAGTCGTCAAATCCGTGCGGTCTAAGTGTAGGAAAACGCCAAAATATTCAGCTCTGCAGGAGCTGTAATGGGCCGGCCACCTGAACCACGTTCCTGCTGGATGCTCGGCACGTATTCCTGTATAGCTAAGCAAGAGCTGCAGAACCCCAGCTATATCCCCCAAGATCGTCGATGCGGTCCACGAAAGGGAGACACCTGAGGTGAACTCTGGCTGCAGTCTTATCCCCAAAAAGTGCGGTCGGCAGCAACATTGTAATATAAGTCGGGGCATGCCTGACGACCGGCTCCTCGCTGGCATCGTCCGGGAGCATCTCAAATGTGGAGGTGAAAATGTCACCGTACAAGCATCCCGATGCTGTGGTTCGGGTAGCTGCCCGAACATATCATCAGACCACTCACACCGTGGTCTCCCTGTACCATCCGGCATCAGCGTCTCGAACTCCCAGAGGCACCCACTCACCGGCTGACCATCGATGGGGAGCCCTAACTGATATGCCACGTCCTCTAGTGTAATGGTGCACTCTCCCTACGGAATGTGGAACGAGTGGGTTTCAGGCCTCCACCGCTCTAGAAATGCACTGATAAGTGGCTCGTTAACCTATAATCATTCAACCGTGCAAACGGGCGTAACTCGGCCTGCTCCACATTCGGCGCTACTCGAGGATATAGCTCCATCACATGCTGCCTACGCACCATGGTCACACATCTAACCTGCTGCATTAAACATAAAATCTACTTTTCAATTTTAACTCTACTTTTCCATTTTAACTATAACATGCAATCTCTAGTTAATTATAAATAGAATTTACAAATACACATATATATATACACATTAATCAATTATAGTATGTCATAAATCCATAAATTTAACCCTAACACCGCATGTGACTATAAAGCCAATAAAACCCTTTCTATGAAATAATTCATAAACTATTAGTTAACTAAATTAAATGTGACTAAAAAAAAATTATTGAACGCTAACCTCTCAGTGGACGTTGTGCGAGATGTGGGTAATCTAATCGAGCTGATACATGATGTCTCTGTCGGCAACGGCTATATTTTCGAACGTGAGATGAACCATTGGATTTCCTCTCACTTCTCTCTACTCTTTTACTCTCTAGAATCAAACAAAATGGAAACAATGAGTTTCCAAAAATCCTGCCGCAGAACTTATTATGTTTTTTGAACAGAATATGTGGCAGGGTACTACAAATTTTAAATGCAAATAAGTTAAACAGAATCCATGGCAGGTTATCACGTATTCTTGATGCAACTAAATTAAGAAGAATTCATGGTAGGTCCAGTGGATTTCAGAAACCCAAACACCTACGGATTCCATATAAATACGCGTTTCCATATAAATATGCGTTTCGGTGTAATATGATCATTTGTTTTCTTTTGGTGCAATTTGAATATTTTGAAACCCAAACCAATTAAATGGGTAATTTGCCCTTAAAAAAAATAACTCCACCCGTGCAGCCCATTCTCATCTTCTCCCTTCTCCCTTCTCCCTTCTCCTTCACACCAGCGACTCCCACTCATCCATCCGCCGCCGCCGCCTCCCTTGCTTCTCCTGCCATCGTCTCCCTCCGCGCCTTCTTGTTCGTTTCTTTGGCCGTGGGGTTCTTCCGCCGATGCCTCTGTTCTGGTAGGCCCTGTGTCTTCTGATCCCTAGCTGCCGTGTGGAGTTGTTATTGCCGACGTTGTTTTTATAATTTCCTTTGTTTTCCTTTCCGTTTCTGTGATGCCATTGTTTCTGCTGCTATTTTATTGATTTGTTTGCTATGTTGTTGAGTTTCTTTTTTTATTGTTGCTGTGTTCTTAGTGATGATAAACTTTGATGTTGGCCAAACTATTCCACTACCCTAAATCAAACTCTTTCTCACTTAAGTAGCAAAATGCATAGAAATCTATGCAACTTCATGGCATCAATGAACCCATCTTTGTTATAATCAAAGACATGAAAGTCTTGCTTCACCTCATCACTGCTTTGTTCTTTGTTCCTCAAACATGCCTGAAAATTCCTTGGAGTTTGAACCTTAAAATTCTTTAGTTCCTCGTCGCTTATTTGGGGTAGCGTTTGCGATCACCATTTTGGCTTCATCCCTCTCATTAATAAGCTGCTTCTCATTATTATCTCTTTTACTACAATTTGATAAGCAATTACTCAGTTTTAAACTGTCTTAAGAATTTCAGAACGTCTCGGTATTATGATGTTCAATAGTCTCAGGTTCTGATGAACTCAGCTTCTCAGATCTGGCACTAACTCAAAACTAAATAGTAATGGAAAATTAGAGTTGCCTTCACCAGATCACCTCCTAACCATGGCGGATTATTATATGATGTAGTAGAGGAAAAATGAAAATGAATTTGCGTTGTTTCTGGGGTTATTATTGAATATACACACCTTAAAAGCAGGGGTTGAGATTTAATTATTTTTGGGAAGGGCATGAATGACCATATCCAAGAGCGGACCATGGAATACTTTGTCTCGATGTTGACTTTGATATTCAGCTGTATGCTTTAGTATTTGAGATACATGAAATTATGAGACTTTGATATTTGGCTATTTGCTTTTGTGTTGCATTTGCATGAGATACATAAGACTACAAGACTTTGGTTGGTTGGTGATGTTGAATTTTAATTTTTATGTATTTTTTGGATTTACATTATAATATATTTATGATTTTGTGGGATTATTTATCATTTTATATATTATTTTATTATAATCTAGTTATTCCTAATAAATCCTGGTTAAACTAGTTGAACCTCTAAACCTCTAAATTGGTAGTCACAATGGTTCAATGTTTGGTTCAGATTTCAGATGCTTGCTCATCATATTGAAAGAATTAGCCGCTGCACAGCTTGTTTTTTTCATCCTTGTCATTTTGTGTCCGATCTCCTTTTTCTCTCTTTTGTCCATTCTCCCTCTTTTGTCCGATCTCTTTCCATCTTTTCTAATGAGCAGCACACTTGAGAGCTCTGCTGCTGACTGCTTCACTTGCATCTGAGACAGGAGAAACACTTGCTGTTGTGTTGACTACATTGTGGATCGTAAGTAATTGGTTTTGTGATTTGATGCATTTAATTGTGTATTCACTGTATTAGTGTATTGAGAACTTGCTGCTATTGCATATTCTTTTCTCTATAATTTTGTGGGAGCCATTTTGTTTGTTATTAATGTGCCTCAATTCATGACTCTTTTTTCCCATGCAATTCCTCGGTTGTACACAATCTTGACCCTGTCCTTGTTCATTTTACCTACTGGAATTCTGGAAACCCTTTCTAATCTATCGGTGTTCGGTGAAATGAATTTTCCTTTATTTTGTTGTCTTTATCATGTCACATCAAAATTGCTACATGGCACATCATCATAGTTATCCACCATGCCACCCTTTTACTTTAAACCAGGTTTGAACTTATAAAACTTGAATCTATTAATTTGCTATTTTATATAATAAGGGTACAGATATTTTCATGTAAAACTCACAAAACACTAAATGAATATACATGGTCAAATTGGGGAAGAATAGATAGCATCTAAAAGTCCCATACAAATGCTCTTGTATCACTTGCAATTCCGCATGTCTAGAAATGAAACATTCTTCAACTGAATCAATACAGAAATTCCAAAATAACATCATAGGCACAGAAGTAAAAAACAGAGCAAACGTTATCCAAATTAAACTTGGTGTTAGCACGAAGTTATCCCAATTCTCCATTCTTCGCCTCTTGTATCCGATTTATTTTCAGCTGAAGTGTTTAAATATTTATCCTTTTATTACTAATTTACTATATGCTTTATCTTTTTTAGAGATATTTGTTTAGTCTTCATTTAAGAAAGAATCATATTTGTGGTTTGACTGGTTTCGTAACTTGAGCTCAATTTGATGTTTTCATATTAAGTTATATATCATAACCAAATAATCTGGTTCCATTAGTCTTAGCAGCTTACAATTGTGAAAGATTTGGTAATATGCTCTTTATTTTTGCATACTTCAGGATAATTGGTCTGAGATATGATGGTTGAATTTAGTTTGACAATGATAACCTGGATTATGTGGACTCTGTGACCTAATGATAGGTGGTCTATGCCTAAAATTTTAGGTAAATTTTAGTTTTAGGCCTTCCTAAAATTTTTATATTGTGAAATTAATTTTTGGCCACACACTAATATTTACCCTAGTTCCGGCCGTGACCTCTGAAGGTTAAAATTGAGTTGTGGCTTCATTCTGTTAAGGTGAACCAAGTTATACTACTTCCTCATATAAACTTTAGCAAAAACTTTAAAATGCTCCAAATCCAGCCACTATATCCGGTATTTACCCATTAAGAATCACTATTTGAATTCACCTCAAAGTAGTTAAAGGATAACACCGAATGAGACTTGTAGCTTTTCAGCTCCTGCAGATACCAGTAGGACCTTACCTTGCATTCACAAATCCTAAGAGTAAGTGATCAAAGGCCTAAATTAGAATATAACTCAAAACATAGGAAACATAATTTTTTTTAACAAAATAGGTTAATATGAAAAAATACTTTAAGGGGAAAAAAACACAAGACCAAAATAATCCATTTTCTTAATTTATGAATAAAGTAGTAGAGTTTTGATTTCTGAGCTTACAACTAATTAGGAGGTTTTCTTCTTTTTTATTTTATTTTTATGTATATATGAAACAACAGCGGTTTGGACCACAAAAACAACTCGTGGTTAATTTGCCATCTTTGGTTTCTCCATTAATATAACTCTTCCCTTTCAAATTGCAGTCTCAACTACCAGGTGTGAACCATGGATAGTGCAAAGAATGGTGAACCGCAAAATCAGAAGCGTGATGAACTTACAGAGTCACTCAATGATCTCTTTAGCAGCATTGGCACAATGATCAAATCGGAGCTTCAGGTGAAAACCCTTGTTTCTAAATTCTAACAAATCCATTGAATCATAAATCATGTAGAATATCCAAGGATACAACATTGTCTGGAATGCCAAGTTTGACAATGATTTTATGTGAGTTAGGGGACTAATAATCAACTTGAGTTATTAGAGAAGATGAATTTGAGGGTTGCAGAAGAGTACAAAGGTTATGGCGACTTGGCTTCGGGGTTGAGGGTTTTCGTGGAGCAGTTGAAATGCAAAAGTGGCAGCTTCAATGAATATGTTGAGCAGATTGATGCCATAGAGAAGCAAGTAACTGAATTTGAAGTTGTGGTCTCTATGCTTGACAAATATGTGTGTTTGTTGGAATCAAAAGTGCAGTCTGCATACCAGACTAGGCTTCATCCTCCTCCTAATTAAATAATACAAAAATATGTATAGATTTGATTCGTTAATTTGCTTATGTAGTGATTGAGTGTTTTTTCTTGTGTTAGCTTGTATTGTATTCCATGAATTAATAATTTTACAAAAAATGTTTGGAAAATAATTAAAAATCAGTCTAAACTTAGCCCAAGTTACTCTATTTTACCTTTTTTAATTAACGTTAGAATAATTAGGTAATATTAGCTATAATAAGTGTGTAATATTATAGAGGTTACATGCATGAAATTGTAAATATTCACTAGCATTACTCTAGCAACTCATTAATTACAATCATCATGACTTGAGCAAGTTATAATTATTGCTTTGTCGTCAAAATTAATTTAAAATGATTGGTAGACTAAAGAAGTAAAGAGTGAGAGGTGGAAATACATAGATTTTTTTTTATTGTTATTATTTTTTTCTTGGATCAAACAATACTAAGAGACAATATTATAAGCCTTAAACCAAACATGATATATAAACCTAATTTAGTCTAAACGTCTGAGTCTCCATCTCACAGTTTCAATGAACACATTAAAGGAAAAATGTTTGTCAATGAACACATAGAATCATTTTTAAAAGAGACTTTACCAAAAAAAAGAGACAAGAAAATATAAGTTTACTTGTATAGTCACAAAAAAAAAAAAAAATAAATTCACTTGTATATATATAACGAATGAGAAATGTTACATGACCAGCAGAATTTATTAATTTTTGACCAACATATAACCAGCACATATTTTGCACTCATAATTTAAGTAGTTTACACATTTATTTTTCTCATTTTGCACTCATACTTATTATATTTTACACACATACTTTTTCAAAGAGTGAACTACCAATCCGGCCCCTGTACATTTTCACGAACGACAATGCGGCCCCTCACAATAAAAACACACCATGCCGGACCCCGTCCCTACTCGCCGTGTGACCAGGCGGCCCCTCTGTTAGTTCTGTCGTCAAAATCAAACGTTGGACGCCGATGTGTGATGTTAACATGCTTGCGTGGCCGTTAACTGCAACGTGGACAGCCAGAAATGGACAGGGTTCGATTTGTCACACCCCAATTTAACAAAACGACGTCGTTTTTCGATGGACCAAAACGCAGCATTTTGTAGATAGGGCATTTCTTTCCCTAAAACACCTCCTTCCAAGCCACAAATTGTCGAAGAAAACCCTAACACCCAACGTTATTCTCTCTCAATACCACCATTGACGACAAGATTCTAGAAGAACTGGCTGACGTCGGTGCTGAGTAACAAGTTGACGGTGCTTTGGAGGAAGCTTTAACGTGCCGTTGACGGAGCTTGGACGGCACCGTGTACACCGCGTTTGAGTTGGACGAGGTTGGTGTTTCCCCCTTTTGTACTCCTAGTGTTTTGTGTTTCTTGTGGTCCCAATGTGGGTTATGCTCACACCTCCATTGATTTCTGTAACATAGCTGTGGTCCACCAATATGCTACAGAATTTCAGATTTGAATTTGTCATGTATTGGTTATTTTAGGTTTTTTATTATTCTTGCTGGTGGTGAAAACTCCTAAGGTTAATATAAAATTAGTTTCTTTAATTAACTCAAAAAGGTACTGCGGTGGTGCGTTGACGGTTTTGTACTTTAGGGTTTTGCATTTTAGGATTTTGAATTACATTTAATTTGGGTATACAAAATGAAATGACTGAAACTGAATTGTAATCATCACCTTTCATGATCTATCAGTATTTTGATATTCATACATTTTAAAATATATAAATGTTATAGAGTCATGTTCCTAAGTTCGGGTTGGAAGGATAAGACTGAAATTATGTTTGAATTGCAGATGGATGAAGACATGTATGTTGCTGTTTTTCACTATGGGGGAAGGTTTGATAGAAACACGAATGGAGTTCTATCCTATGTAGATGGTAGTGTGAAAAAAGTGGATGCCAATGGATATAGATCTTGTGTGCTTGCCAGATTTGGAGGCGCTTTTAAAAGAATTAGGCTATCAAAAGTATGAGAAAATGTTGTGGCATGACTTAAATGATCCTTTGCTAGAAACCAGGCTCCATGAGATTAAGGGGGATGCCGAGATCAATGCAATGAGGGGGCTGCAGTTATGCACATGGAAGCTAAGAAATTCCACATTTATGTGGAACATGTTGTGGACATTCCAATTTTAGTGGAAGAACCTATGATCGTGGAGGAGGAACCTGTGATCGTGGAGGAAGAACCTGTAATCTTTGATGATTTACCTTCTAGTGATAGTTATGAGTGCAGAAGATGAGGCTTATAAGCCCCCTCCAGCTTGTTATGAAGAGGATGATTCTGATTCAGATCCTGATATGTTGAAGAAGAAGAAGCAGACTTTCAGAAAGAAGTCTCCAAAAAAGTGTTCAAAGAAGGCTTTGTCTCCAAGGCACAAAAAAGGGGTAATGAGGCTGGGCCTTCAAAAGGTGGCAAGCCCCAATTATCACCAAATAATGCCAAGAAGAGGCAAGCAAAGAAGTATACCGGGGCTAAAAGGAGACATGTCCTGAGGGATGGGAATAATGGTGTTGACCATGGATTTGGTCAGAATATTTGGCACCATGTTTTGTGTTTTGTTAGTGAGTCTGAAATGACCACTTTGTGGCTGGTGCCATCTAAACTTGTGATTAGCTCTTTCTATGGTATTATGTTTTGTGCTATGTTTAGATATGTGTTGAAAACTTCTAAAGGGCTGAAAAATGTCCCAAATGTATTAGGAATGACTAAAGGGGCCTATGTTGCCCACTTTTGTTAAACCATGTTAAACTTTTTGCCTATGACAATTACACTATAATATATGAATATGGCTTTTGTTTAAACTATGGCTTCAATTTAAATTTTGTGGTTATGATTCTATTGGAATTCATAACGGATATATTATCATATATCCTTGCTGCTAAATTTTGTGGTTATGATCTATAGTTAATACACTTGCTGCTATGGATTTGATGCTCATGGATTTGAAACAGAAAACAACACTTTTACATAATGGATATATTATCATATACTATTATGTTGTTTTAAACTAAAAGATCAGAAATTGTGTCTTAGACAATCTCAAGGACATTACCATAACTAAATCCAATTTTCTAGATTACATATTTTTAATGTGATCTCATAGTTTGTAGCATAAAAGAAAACATAATTTCTCAATGTTCACCATTCCTAACCCAATGCTTTAATCAGATTTCCAAATGCAATTCCAAATACAAAAGCAACAACCATCAACGAAACACTGCTGAACCCACTCCCACTCTTAACATGCTTATCATCTCTCAGCTGCATCTCTAATTCAATTACTCTATTCTCCAATTTTCTAACTATCCTCTCAAATTGTGCAGAATCAGTTTGTTGTTGAGTATCAATTTGCTTCCCACGTCCATGGATTGCATGTTTAGTCACTTCTTCCTCACAAGATGCAACATAATCATCCAGCCAAGCAAAATATTTACAATGTGGTGCTGGAGTCTGCCCAAGAAAATCAATGGAGAGTAAATGGCTAACAAGTCTGTCAATGTCATACATAACATGAAAAAAGAAAAAGAAATATATGTATTTATAAATTGAATTAAAGAAATACCTTAAAGTATGGGCACACATAAAATAATCTATTAGGGTTTCCAAGGGTTGAGGACATGAACAGGATGGCATATGTTCCACAATTGCATTCAGGGGCAAGGAACTTGCTCTTCTTCCTCCATGCGCCGGCGCTTCCTGAGGAACCCAAGGTTGCACTCCCACCCTCACCGTTCACTCCACCTCTTCTGCCATCGCGGTTTGAGGAAGACCACATTTCTCTGCTGCTTCCCATGGTGTTTGAGGCAGAATAAGGAAAACAAGGGAAGGGAAGAGAGAGCTCTTCGAACCCTATAAGAAAACCCTCTAACACTTAAAACGACGTAGTTTTGCCTACTTTGGGTATGACAAATCGAACCCTGTCCATTTCTGGCTGTCCACGTTGCAGTTAACGGCCACGCAAGCATGTTAACGTCACACGTCAGCGTCCACCGTTCGATTTTGACGACAGAACTAACAGAGGGGATGCCTAGTCACACGAGGAGTAGGGACGGGGTCCGGCATGATGTCTTTTTATTGTAAGGGGCCACATTGTCGTTCGTGAAAATGGATAGGGGGGATTGATAGTTTACTCAAGAAGTAATGGATAGGAGCCGCATTGTCGTTCGTGAAAATGGATAGGGGCCGCATTGTCATTTTCTTGTCTTGGATAGAATATGCAGTGATTGGTAGACTAAAGAAGTAAAGAGTGAGAGGTGGAAATACATAGATTTTTTTTTATTGTCATTATTTTTTTCTTGGATCAACCAGAATACTAAGAGACAATATTATACGCCTTAAACCAAACACGATATATAAACCTAATTTAGTCTAAACCTTTGAGTTTCCATCTCACAATTTCAATGAACACATTAAAGGAAAAATGTTTGTCAATGAACACATAGAAATCATTTTTAAAAGAGACTTTACCAAAAAAAAGAGACAAGAAAATATAAGTTTACTTGTATATATATAACGAATGAGAAATGCTACATGACCAGTAGAATTTATTAATTTTTGACCAGCATATAACCAGCACATATTTTGCACTCATAATTTAAGTAGTTTACACATTTATTTTTCTCATTTTGCACTCATACTTATTATATTTTGCACACATACTTTTTCAAACATTGCACCCATGTTATACATATTTTGCATCCATACTTGTTATATTTTGCACCCATGTTTTTTCAAATATTGCACCCATGTTATATATATTTTGCACCCATATTTTTAAACTTACTATATGTAAATATAATATTGATTATATTTGCTGATTATAATAAATTAATTTTGCTGGTTATAGAGAGTTTCTCCTAACGTTGATCATGTTATATTCATAAAACGACATACACATGTGTTTTCAATAAAATAAATGTATTTATTAATTTACTATAGATATTATCATACCTTTGTCATTCTATAAAAAGATAAATAAAAATTATGTTCCCCGGTTGGTAATCGATTGCCACCATTGTCTCCACAAGCACTAAAAAAACAAACAAAAGCAATGTGTTAGTTTCATGGTCCTCTACCATTACAACATTTTCGCCATGATCATAGGCACCACTTTAATATATCGCTTAAACTGTACATATGGCATCTATTTTTGTATGTGTTGCACCACAACGTTAGTACTTACTTGCTTAATTTCTCTCTCCAAAAAACACATAATATTATTTCATTCCCACTATG
The DNA here is from genome assembly GCA_036250425.1 of Stylosanthes scabra. Classification (NCBI taxonomy): domain Eukaryota; kingdom Viridiplantae; phylum Streptophyta; class Magnoliopsida; order Fabales; family Fabaceae; genus Stylosanthes; species Stylosanthes scabra. The sequence continues at coordinate 11,794 of JASCZI010031093.1, forward strand.
GAATAACAATGTCTCTAACAATCAAACTGCATCTAACATCCCAACTCAACAACCTCAGGCACAACAACAAAACCAATCTTATCAAACCTATTTACAACATTAACCCATTGATCATCACTATCAAGAAGTACAAGGTTAAGCAAAGAATAAAGGGTGGTGTTAATAGTAATAACAATATGATAAAGAGCTCATTGATAGAGCCTGATGGAGGTACATTGGTGGATCTCGTGGTGCCGGAGAGCGAAAGAGACTCGAAGATATCGGAGGCAGAGTCGATGGCGAACGTGAAACTCACGAGGATTGATCTTGAGTGGGTTCATGTGATAAGTGAAGGGTGGGCTAGCCCATTGAGAGGGTTCATGAGGGAGAGTGAGTACCTTCAGAGTTTGCATTTTAATTGTTTGAGGATGGAAGATGGCTGTGTTGTGAACATGTCCCTTACGATTGTGTTGGCAATTGATGAAGAAACAAAAGGGAGAATTGGATCATCTTTGAATGTAGCTTTGGTTGGGCCTCTTGGAGATTGTGTTGCTATTCTTCGAAGGTTAGTCTTCTATATATCTCCAAGAAATTAAACCCTTCTTGTTTCTAGGTTAGTTTATTCTTCAATTTTTATTTACATGAATTGTTATGAACTTTAATATTAAGTGTGAGAACTCTTCTTTGGGGTCGTGTTTGATCAAAGGAGAGATATAGTTACGGCATATGACAAAAATAAATGATAGCCATGTTAGTATCCCTATAAACATGTTCAAAACGAGCATCTCATTGCCGTAATCTCAAATGCTGAATTTTATTCGCTAGGTTTCTATCAAGCATGTTCTCGTGCCCAACATTATTTTATCAGTAATTTTTAATACCTTTAATTAATAATTTAATATCATATTTTAAATAATTCTTCCAATAATATTCTATGTTCACTGTGTTTTGTAGAATCTTCTACTAGGGAAACCTGTATCTTTATTTCTCATTCCAATCAAAATACAAAACAACTTTTTTGTGCTTTTTAGATGTAATCTAACTAGAGCTGTTATTCATGCATGTCACTCGATCTTTTAATATATTTGTGTATTTTTTACTTTTTATATAAAAGTCAATATGATTAAAAGAATTATTTGCAAAAATAAATTTATACTACGTGGATACCAAAAAAAAAAAAATTATACTGTTTAAAATATGCAAATTTTATAGTGTACCAAAAAGTAGTACAAGTTATTTTTTCATATTTTTATCATGATTATTTTGGATTTGGAAGAACTTTAATTCCATATGAATATAAAGGGAGAAAGTACGAGAAAAGGTTCTTAAAAGGAATTTTTTTATGTAAAAAAAATCAACAATTCTATTTGTAAAAAAAAAAACAAAGAATGTCTTGTCACTTATGTCTATTTTCGCTTTCCCATTTTCCATTTCGTCGTCTTTCTCTTTGATCACTTATAATGGAAAGTAATTCGGTACAGATCTAAATTTATACAGATATAAAAAATTCTTTTAAAATACAGGTTTTACACCTTACATTTCAAAAAAATTAAAGTAATATACAGATGTGGATCCACACATTTTTCTAATAAAACCTATATCTTTACCATTTACATCTCTATCGTATAAGCTACCTTGATAATTCATACGCACTCCCATGCAAAGTTGTGTAAAATGAAGATTTGAAATGCATGCATGGTTGCTTGAGTAGCCAAGTAGCATTGTATCATTGAAATATTTTACGTCATAGTAAAATAAACATAGATACTCTCTCGGCAGCACTAATCACAAACTATTAATACGAGGTTATGTAATTATTTTGGGTTTAATTATTCTGGGTTTAACTATTTATATATATTTTTAAACGAGTCTCTATATATTTTTGGATTTGAAATTAAGTTCCTATTAATCGTAATTGTTAAAAAAAAAATTTGTGTTTCGGATATTGGACCCAGACGACCCAAATTCATTACGGGCATATTTCTTCAAGCCCCTTCATAATGGCCAAATTCTTTTCGAATCTAGAAATGACCTGCAATCTTATCTATCAAATCTACACAAAATAAGATCATATCTAAATCGATCTTGTACAGATTTATTACCTAAATAATAGGGATCACAATGGGTATATAAAGGGAGATTAGCTCTTCCATCAGGTATGTCATCTAAACCCTACCCAATTAGATGCATTAGGAGAATTCCCAAATCCTTATTTGGCGAAGCTCTGCTAGTGCACAACCAGCTTTTCACATAAACCTCCAGCCTTCTGTCTTGGCACTTCCGGTTACACCGGGAGTCCCAAACCCTTGAAGGTACATTTCGTACATTGGCGCTGTCTGTAAGGACTCACCACAACGTGTGATTGCAAACCAAGAACAAGAAGGTGTGGTTTACACTGATTACTACGGTGATGAGCAACGTCAGAATCACCAACATGAAGAGCTTGACCTTAACGCCATCGCCAAAACGTGTGGCTCTTCCATGGAACACCAAATGCACGGCTCTTTCTCGGAAATAAAAACACATGTTCATTCCTCTGAAAGCCAAATACACGGTCCTTCCTCGGAAAGCCGAAGCTACGACGAAACAACACATAAATGATCCTTGAAGTCGACTCGCATTCCAAAAAGAAATCTAAAATGACCTACAATCCCAGCCCTTACGGTATAACAAAGAAAGAACTCAAGCTCGGGGCAAGATATCAACTCGAGAAGCACAGACATTCCGTCCTCCTGAGTTCGGGGCATCTGTTCCGGATATTGGGCCCAGACGACCAAAATCCATTACGTGCATACTTTTTTTAATCCCCTTCATAATGGCCAAATCCTTCCGAATATAGAAACGACTCGCTATCTTATCTATCTCTCTTTCTCGAATCTCTTTCCTCTCTTTTCACACTTGAGCCTGGTACCTTTCATGGTATCAGAGCTCACTTCTCTGATTCAATGGCCGAACGACAATTAATGGTACAAACAGCTCGACACTTCACCTCAACACCGATCTCTATGAAGCTCGATGAATACAACTTTCTGCAATGAAAAGATCAAGTGGAGTCAATGATCGAAGGTCATAATCTGCTTCACCACATTGCAGGATCGAATATTCCGACGAAGTTCACCGGAACAGGAGAGCTCACTGATGAATACATGCACTTGAAGAGATAGGATGCGTTGCTCAAGTCTTGGCTTCTGGCGTCGATGTCAAAGCCGTTCACTACACGGATAGTTGGTTGCAACTCCGCGTTTGAGGTATGGAAAAGACTCGATGATCATTTTTCTTCACAAATTAGGGCTAAAATTCTGCAATTGAGGAATAAACTCAGTAGTATCAAGATTGGTCGATCTGTAAATGAATATGTCTTAGCTCTGAAAGGAACTATGAAGACATTAGCTTCGGTTGGTGAACTGATTAGAGAAAGTGACTATGTCAATGCGATGTTGAGTGATTTCATTAAAGAGTATGCTCCAGTGATCACTTCTGTAGTTGCAAGACCAATGAGTATTACTGTTAGAGAGCTAGAAGCTTTGTTGTTGTCGCATGAGAGTATTCTAGAACGGTTTAGAAAACCAGAGACGTTGATTCAAGCTAATGTAGCTCAGAACACTAATTTTCGAGGCAATTATAGATATGATGATGATAGAGACAAAGTTTGAAGAATGAATAGATCTGGTGATAGTTATAACTGAAATAATTCATGATTTGATGACTACGGTAATAGGAACAGGTCCCGTGCTGGTATCGTTATGAAAAAGATGAGAATTACAGGTCCAGAAATGAAGCTCAAATGGTAATAGTGTTAGTTGGTACAATGTATACTTAGTTAAGACAGGTAACTAACTAAGCAACTAAGCATAACTAACTTTATAACACATGCTTAAACTACTAAAAAACTACTAACAAACTCATAACTAACTGCACAAGCTATAGACACTATCAACAGGTATAAAGGGGAGATCAGTTCTCCTCTTAGGTATGTCTTCTAAACCCTATCCAATTAGATGCATTAGGAGAATTCCCAAATCTTTATTTGGCGAAACTTTGCAAGGGCACAATCACCTTTTCATATAAACCTCCAGCCTGCTATCTTGGCACGTCCGGTTACACTGGGAGTCCTAAACCCTTGAAGGTACATTCCGTACGATTTGTAAAGTGTAAATTTTCTAATTATTCTCGTACATGAATACAACAATTGAGGTTTATACTCACCTGAATATATTTATCCTTCCTTTTTGTTTTTTATCTATATTCTTATAAAATATTCTTAATTTGCATGAATCAAAGTAACATGTATCTTGATAGCAGCCCCAAGACTGGTCCGGAAAAGCGAAGTTTCGTTGCAGATAGCTCAGAACCAATCTCAAGGGAACTATGCCAAATTTAGTTTAAAAGGTGTCACAGAGATGCAACCAAGTTTGTAAATACCGAGTACTGGACTCGAGTCGTTCTCCTTAGGAAGCAGAAATAGAGGTTTGTTTTCGATTGAGAAAATATGGGTATTGGTTGCGGTTGTTTGTTGAGAGCAGAGCGTAAGAAAACAGGTTAAAAATAGCAGTAGATTAAAGAGTGCCCGGCCATGGGTTGAAATACTGTACGTCCCTATGATCACTACCGATCCCAGATTCGATGGACTGTCACTTAGAGGAAACTAACCACCACAGGATGGCAGAGTTAACCCCATCTGAATGTCTTAGACATACACAACAGCGGGGGGCCTAGGTCTTACTACAGAACTCGAGTAAATCCCGCGTCACCAGGAAGAACTCACCAGCAGTGCAACTTGCACCGAATTGAGTCTGTATCATTAAGGTCCCCATGCTGTTTTCAGGAGCGTAGCATTAACGGCATCAAAATTAACTCTGTTCCTCCCATCCGTTGCCCTTAGGGATCAGTAGCTAAGGTCATTTGCACATTTCAACCCATAGCCGAGTCACTATGGTCACTACTCGCTATGGACGGAAATCATAATTGTGGAACTTAAACAAGCAGCATAACGGCAAGACATAATGACAAAATAATATAAAGTAAACGGACAGAGTAACGGAAGTAAAATTAAATAATTCGGAATTAAAATCGGCAGAGTAACAGCGTATAAAACAGATAATAAAAACAGTAAAATGTTTGGCTAGTGAAATGGACAAAAACTAATGGAACCCTAAACTCAACTAAACTAAAGAAATGGTGTTTTGGGCTCCCCTCAAAATGGGTGTGGTCTCCCCTATTTATAGACACAAATCTGGCCACTGGTGCGTACGCATAGGCCTCTTTGGTGCGTACGCATATGGTCCGGTTCCAGCTTGGACGTGACGCCCAAGTCATGGCAATGCGTACACATAGGCTCCTTTGGTGCGTACGCATAGGCTCTGGATTTGGCCTCCAAGATTTTCTTCGCGATCTTCTCGTTCCTCTCACGCTTTTTAGCCACTTCCGCTCCGAACTTTTCCTGTTAAAGCCTGAAACACTTGAACGCACACTGATGCGCGCAAATCCTTACAATTTGCGATAATCCGACAAGTGAATCGGATCAAGTAGTATCCACAAGAGTGGGATACCGTTCCCAACGAGGAGAAGGGCAATAACCACTATTTCTAACAAGTATTCCTCTAAGTAGATCAAATAACAATAATGCAACACTTACAAAATTCAAGAAACAAACAAAG